>JAHZNI010002919.1:0-22923 GCA_027744415.1 Seira ritae
GTTTATCAGCACTTATCGCGCTCTTACAAGACCCTTTTTGCTGTAAAAGTACCTTTCCTAGATTATCCCAACGTAAATGCTTTAAATGCATCTACTCAATCCCGTTTTCTTAAATCGAGATACACTAATTTGGGAAACAAAATTATGGGGACTGGGATAACATAAGGGATGCGGAAATTTGCAAAATTTTATTTTTGGGGGCTGCGCTATCTTAAGGGATGCGGCTAAATTGGGCACTGCGCTAATATCCGTTTTTACGGTATTACTAAATACCCTGGCGCATGCAACCTGAAAGGTATTTAAATTTCAAAGGAAATTCTATCGATGCGTTAATGTTACTAGAGATGTCAATTTTTACAAATATTTTCCCTAATTAAGCTTGCTTCCCTTCCCCCAAAATTCCACCTGTCATTTTCTAACTTTTTGTTCGAAGAGCAGCTTACACGAAAAAAATTCCATCGCTTACAGTAGGCACTAGACACTTGCATTTTCCCTTGTCAAATCTAATTATCACATTTTCTCAGTAATCAGCCGAAGCTTATATGAAAATGTGTAATAGACTGCGTGGAATGCGCAGCCGAAATTCTCTCTTCTCTTCAAACAAAGAGACTGTGATTGTTATCGTCGCAGAAGTTTCTACCTACATGTTTCCGCACTTAGCTTTCTGATTATCATTTTCATTTTCATTAGATAAACACGAACAAAGTTACCGTGCATCTCATTTAGAATTTCATTTCCTTTCGAATAAAAATTTAGAAAAAAACTTTTACCACACGGTTTTGTTGCTGCATGCATGTATTTTTGTAAAAGGGCGCGTGGCATGAACATGAATTTCATTATTGAGGTAAACAAAGCCATTTAACGTTTAAGCAGCGTAGCTAGCTGTCAATGAGTCGACAGATCAAGGATCAGTTTTTAATGGCACACTTGAATAAAATGTAGCAGAATAAGGCAGCTTTAAAAATTTACAGTATAGCCTGCAATTAAAGTTAACCTTTTCTCAATAACTGGGAAATATTCAAAAAACGAACCCCCATAATCATGCCATGAAAGCCTCAAAAGATCATTAAGTTTCGCGTCAATTTTAAATCGATAAGGTTCTAACAAGTTTATCTTTGGCAATTAGTTGCAACAAACTGAAGACGAAGCAGTAAAACTCGGAATGGAAAGTCAAGGATTTACGCTTTTATAAGTAAATGTATAGTATGCTAGACATTACCACCAACTGCAAGTGTGGTTTGACCCAGTCTTCTTTCTTTTGTCATGCAAATCATTAAAAGACGCAAATGATGCAAAGGAAAGAAATTTTCATAAGCAAACAAATTAACAGAATTCACAGGTTTCATTTTCATAAAAAAATATTTTTGCTGACTTCATCTCTTCATGTTCCCTTGAATTGAAGCAACAAACTCTAATCCCTACAGGTTTTGAGCTTCACTACGCTTACTAGGCAAACTCTGAAATGCCTACACCTTCATTTCTGTTAATCTTGTGTAGGTATGGATGGATAGAATAACGAAGACCGAATCACTGAATCAGTCATTGCAATTTTTTACAATTGGCGTCCTCCTCACTTTGACATGTTCTATGTCATGTTAGTATTTTTTAGATAATGGCACATGTGTAATGTGTATATAATATATTTGCATTGTTGCGACGGGAGAGATGACTCTCGTGAGTCTCCTTTGCTCTTCACTAAAACATATAATTTTGTGCACACTTTGAGTTATGGGATTACTATTCAGTTGTGTCATTATCATCATTACCATCATCCACCCACGTTTTCACTTTGTTACATAGTTCGTCATCGTTATGCGTGATACTCTACAGCGAAATTGTTTTGCCAGGGAGAAGGACAAACATTAGCATCACATCGTACTTCATGTAACATTGACTAACAATAAGTATTTTTTTTTAGCAAAATGCTTTTCCTTTCGATGCAAAGAGTCATGCCCACATGAGCATTTGATTGTATTTATTACAGCCTCACTCATTCTAAAACAATTTTGTTTTCACTTTTTTTACGAATTTTATTTTTGAAAAAACATTAAATAAATAAATTACATTTATTTAATGGCTACGGGCAATTGACTTAGATTAGTTGAAGGAGAGCCTATCATCATTTTGACTACACATGCATATCGAAAAATAGAAAAGCAGTTTATCTGATTTTTTCCTTGGTCCATGTAACGGGGATCTATTTTCTAGCAGGCATTTATTCAAAAATCATAATAAATTAACAAGTGAATCTGTTGAGTAAACTTTTGCTATATGTTTAATCAACACCTGCTTAACAGTAAACACGGATTTCATCAAATTCTGTTACTATATCGGCGCAATGTTATGCATTTCACATAAATCAATGTTGGAGATTCATTCTGAACTCATAATACGAATAAATCATAGTCATTCATTTTTTACCCAGTTTGAGCCAAAATAACGGGGACAAGAAGGAAGAAAAGCCACAGGTGTTTCCCAAGATGAACCGTTGAGGACATGATATCGCAAAAGAGTGATGTTTTGAGACACTTGAAATAAGCACTTAAGTTACCTATGCAGACTTTTTGATGAGCTACATGAGAATCATATGTATGAAAAACCAAATCACATCATCACCTTCCCAATCAATGGATTTTTTTGTGAGTCACAATTTCTCGCTGTGCGAGTATTTCACTTGATAACTTTATTTATGGATAAAAACTTAAGATTCCAACTGGCTTCACAAATTGCAATAACTTTTTACTTAACTTCACAACTTTTTAGCAGATTGTATGAGGTAATAGCTCAATATAAACTTTTCAAGACTCACGACTAACCATCACATCACACCATTTGCGACGACTGTCAATAATAAGCAATACTAAAAGTCTGCACTAATTACAATATCTTCATTGACAACAACGGTAACACTTTTGCACTACTTTTAGTATATATTTTCAAGACAGTCGTTCCTTAACGCGGCAAATTCTCCACCACAGCAATCACTTAAAGTTGACGACGACACACATAACACAAGACACAGAGCACCTGTTTCTATTCCTTACTCGGGGAGTAAGTACCATCGACCGACCACCGATGCGAATTAAGGAATGAGGATGAGAAGAAGTAAAACTTAATAGAAGCCTGTCGTACAAATAATCAGGTTGTGCTTGGCTTTACTCTTTGATATCTCGAGGATGACGAAGATGATTTTGTAGCGTTGATGAAGAAGATGATACTACTACGATGCATGCAACCTGCAAGCGAGGGTTTCCTTCACATAATATGAATCTGCAAGAGAAATAGAAGTGGTACGGTTATATTGATGATATAGAATAAGGAAAAAACGACCATCATAATAATATCGTGAGTGAGCTAAGACATTTTAGTTTTCTTGGGCACAAAAATCCTCCTTTCTGTAAAATGCACCTATCTACCTGTTGTGGATCTGGATGTCAGAAGACCTAGGTATTCCGCTTGTTCGTCTTAACCTTCCTCGAAGACATAAAAACTGTTTAATGTGCGTGGAGTAGTAAGCACTGCATATCTGATAGCGTAGATACACACATTTCAAAAATGGTGATGTGATGATGTTGCTCTTCATTTGCTGTGGACACTCAACTCTGTATCATATCACCTAACTTTAAGAAGAATATATTGTTCTTTTTTCTTCTTCCCCGCAATAATAGGACCTGTTACGTTTTCTTTCCTTTAAGTGTATCTTGCTGCATGTGAGGAGAGGAGACTTCGCCCACTAACGTGATTACGTTCTTTTGCTTGATTACACGCTCGTGAAATACAAAGAAGCTTTAGAATTACCATTGCATCGGAGTAAGTAAATCACCTCCGGCAGAGGAGAATGTTTTTGTTGACCGAGCACTCAGGTAAAAAATGAGAAAAGAATTAAATGGCCAACAACAGTGAGTCTGCCTATCTATCTATTGCTGTTTGTTAACACCATAAACTGCAGCAGTTAGAGAGAGCACAACAAAAAATTTATGTATGCATGTGTGGGCATCAAATAAAATACTATGAAATGAACCTACAGATGCAGTATACTGTATACTTGCGTGGGTAAAAGAGGAGTGCGATGTAAACTATACACATACATATAATCTTAATCACTTCGTTTTTAGAATGTTGCTCATTGTTGCATTTTACGACAATCACGATGATGATGTGATACTTTAAGAGCTTTGAAGTAATATGCATGTATGTATTTGATATCTGTCTATCTAACTTCCTTTTTGTTTCACTTAAATAATAGAATTTTTTATAAGAATTTGCTGCTGCATTTCCCTCGACTTTTTCAGGAAACATGAATGCGAAACTGTAGCTAACTTAGAATGCGATTTGGCTGACTCTTTTTTTGCAAATTATGTTGCCTGCTTGGTTGGCTTGCTCTTTCATTTATTTTTTTGAATCGCGTCGGCGCTGATTCGGTGATATTTGAGAGGATTGCATTGTTTATAGCCAGAAGAGGAAGTTTCTGAACAAGCAAAAAACGTTCAGATAGGTTAGTTTTAGCAAAAAATAAACATGCTGTCGTAATGATAATTGTATCGCTTTCAAAAAGTGATGCATACAATCTTCTATGAAACACGTTTTGCGATAATAAAGTTTCATTTAAGTACATATTTTGTTCTCAGGACTTGCTGAGTTATGGAAAACGAGTTGGCAGGCACACAGCAAAGAGTCAACAGCAAAGTTAGATTTCTATTTTGGAATAGATTTAATTGATCCTATCCCTGTGTGATTGGGCATCTGCTATTTTAGTTTCAACACGCTACTGTCTAAAAATATTCATGGTAAATCTGTCGATAGATTGACTATTACATCTCTGAACTGAAGCCCCTATGTGAGAAAAAATGCAACAAAAAATGCTTCGGATAGATAATTGCAGAGTAGATTTAACACCATAATTTTAAAGAAATTGTTTCATATTTGAAGAGAAATGACTTCATTATTTTGCATAAACAATTTCTCAGTAGCAATGCTTATTACGATTTTCCATCTTTGTGGACATGCATAGCACTATTTTGTTGATCTGTATGAAACAAATAGAAATTGGCTTTTGTCGATTTAGATAGGCGTGTCTAGATATTGCTACTTCATCAAAAGATTGCTTCAACTCTGCTACTTTTTAGATAGCTGAAAAATTTCAACAGGAAAAAATTCAAGTATGCAAATACATAGTATACCTATATGAAATCATAGGACTTTGAAGAGCATGCATCAGTGAATAATTCTGCAACTAATTTTCCACCATTCTTTTACGTCACTTTTAAAAATCCATTTTTGGCACTGGTCAAAGTTGCTTATGGAGGTAACGACCTAAATAAGAGTGCTATATATTGGGAGGCAGTTTCTCGTTATTCCATGTGGCACATTACTGAAATGGGGCGAAGTGACACATAACGTTTCCTACTGTATGAGAAACTATTCATATTCTTATAAGATTTCATCGAATGGCTAGTGAATGGAAACATCGAAAAACAGAATTTTTGCAGTGAATCGAGTAAGTCTTCCGTATACTATGTTTTACGTGTAATAGCAAAATGGTGCGTAGGTGTACAGCTTGGTCTTCCTCAACTCTAAAACTGCTTCTTTTCTTGTCAATCAGCCCACACCGTGAACTTGATCAAACAAAAAACGAACTAAATTTATTAAGCCTGTATTCTTCTGCACCTTGAATAAAGTATGGACATTGATAAATGCAAATCTAAAGTGAGAGGCAGTTAACAATTTTGGCGTTTTTCAGTTCTCACTCTGTGCTTACTACTCTCGAACATTTAAACTACCAATTGCTGCAGGAACCTCAGCGTCTCCATCTAACAGGATCGAAGATGAACGAATCGTGAAACAAATTGAGTTAATTTTAATCGATTTTCGTATTTAATGGCAAAGTCACGACTTTTCTAGATGAGCACGACAAAATGAGTGGTTTTCTATTTCTCCTACCTTTTGATACGGGAAAAAGACGACTTACATTATTATTGTTATCGATATTTTTCGTCATTTTTCGTATGAAGTGCAAATTGTTTTTTGAACTAAAATTATTTCTTTGCTGAGAAAAGCCGCAGAAGCGATATGGATAGAACAACGCATAGCAAAGTACATTTTAGAAAAATAATAAAATATTGTTTGTATTATCACTGAAGCAATTTTCAAATCTTCACTCGACTCACATATACTCGTTTAATTTTTGCAACTCAAAATATTATTGTTATTTGCTTTCACATCTAGATCTTTGCAATTTGTTTTATTTCTTGTGTGACAGTAGATATTCAACGAAGAATGAGTAAAATAAACGGGATTTTCTTTTAATTTATTTTTTTACCTATTTTTCATGAAGGATCAGCTCGGACCGGCTTGGTTTTGTCGTGCTGCGTTCTTGATGATGTCGCGAGAATGAAGTGTTGTGGATTTTGATGAATTGGAGTGATTTGATTTTATCATCAAAGCAAATAAAGAGGGCTTTCCTGACACACGTTTTTACTTCAAACACTCTTTACCTACTACTTGAGAACTTTCCGAAAACGTTTCCTCCCGACGCGACACAATAAAAACTCTGGGTAAAGTATCAATAAACAGTTGGCCATTGTTATGAAGCCGCATAACATACATTTATGTAAGGTCTGATGCATTCAATAATCTAAAAAATATATATTGTATAGGACATATATTATTAATATTATTTGTACCAACAGAGGCAGCAGTACATTCATTGGTTTAGCTCGCCCTGTATTTTTATTTATTCATCTTTTTGAAACTGACAGTCATTTTTAGTGAGTCAAGTCACTTCCCATTTTCCGAATTTAATATGATGAGAAGGGAAAAAGATAGGCCTATGGGGTGTATTTTTTACGTTCTTTAAAAAAGTAGCACCTTTTCTCTCCTCGTCCCCTACAAGAATTGAGATGGATTGAATGATAGAATCCCTACGAATTTAAGCTGATACGATATGCTAGCATTATCATCTTAAAAATTTATGCTTTGGCAATTCAAAGCTCAGAAACCTCGTGGGTACGTTTCAAGGGAAAGGAACATTATCTGCTTTTGTAGCGCTTGCACAGTGGTTTATCAGCATTATCTTTCGAATTCATTGTCTGGTCTTTCTCGTCAGTAAAAGTAGTAAAAAAATGGTCGACATGTAGAAGGCATTCCCTCTTGAACTTGAGTCCTTTTTTAGCCTATAAAAAGGATGAGTTCAACAATTGACTTCTTTTTTTTCAAATAAAAGGGTATTAACATTAACTCCAGAAGAGAAGTGATAGGGGAAGGTATGTATAAAGATATGTGTAACTGCCTCTGCCGGTTTCAATTGTCGTTCTGTTCTATTTTCAATCCGTAAATTTCCCTTGGTTGCATGTACATACTCCGTTCGTAAGTTTGACAGTTTTCTCACAGCAGCGTCTAAAAACGAATTATTATTAACAGATTTTTCGTTGATGATTTCATTTTTTGAAAATAATGTATGTACATAACATGTCTAAATGTACCTATTTTGAAACGAGTATTCGGGATGGGCCAAGTTAGAAATGGTTTGCCGGTCTCTTCTTGCCTTATTAACGCATAACATTTTTTCCTGTTGTACCTTTCTCTTTACCTTTTTAACGACAATGACTCGTCAAAATCCCAGGAAGGCCGTTATGACACCAACGAAATGGCTGGTGATGTGGTGATGATGCTTGTCTCGCACTGAACGTGCAGCCAGGTAAAAATCTCTAGTTCAAAATCTTCAGCTTACTTTGGCTTTCAAGAATGGTTTATCAGAACTGTTTAACATCAAAAATAGAAAAAAGAAAAAAAGAAGCTTGTTGCTGCTGCTATGTTGTGAATTGTGAATGTCACCACTCACACTCACCTACTACCTACCGCTTTAAAGATAAAAACAGTAAAAAAGAATAGGGTTTGGTTATGGAAGGAAGGGAAATATAATGTAATATGTGAACATTTGAGAAAGAACGAAACGTAGTTCCCCATCCGACTTTTATTACTTTTTGAGCAACAAACGAACATTTTAACTCTGAAACAATGCTGCTGGCAGTTTTCAAGCTTAAATATTAATACTTGGAATCTTACGAGGCGAACTGACAATACAAAAATCGTAGGAGAGATAAAAAGAGAGAAAAGCTAGCAGTTGTGGTGTGTCTCTAATACTTCAAAAGTAATTATAGGACCCTTTGATGTGGAAATAGGTTTAAATTTTTCTACAGCTTACGGCAATGGAGTATGTAGTAGAACTGGAAAGGATTTGATCTATAGAAAGATTTTATCTTTTCAAACGCTACAATATTGGAGCAAATGATCGGAAGTATAAACGAGATTTATAGCATCCACATTACATCCATGGTTAGTAATCAGTAATCATTCAATGCAATTTCCTGCAAACGATTATTAATTGGAGGGGACTGCCACCACCCCGAGATCTTTTATGTTGAGGACTAACCGTATTTTTTACTAAAAAAGAATTCTGGAGTTTATTTTTTTATTCTGGTACCCGAACTTGCATCATCGATGTCGCACAATATAAAAAACAATCGGTCCCTAAAACCAAGAAATAATTATTGTAGTTCCCCAAAGTTTGATCTACTTTGTGTACTTATGTTTCTATGTAGTGCATATTCAGATCAATCCTTTTATCTGATAATTAAATTGGTGGAACTTGAACCGTTATAAGGAAGAGAGATACATAATATGTGCGTAGCTTGATCAGCTTACAAAAAGCAAAATCTTTGCTTCTGTCCTGTCTGTAAATTGGATGGAGTTTACGATGTGGAGAATTAAAAGATTTCTCTGTGATTTTTATTCAAACATGAACCACACATCATCGGCAGGAAACTATTTTTAAATAGGGAATAGGACAAAGATGGAATCATATTGCTGCTGTTTTGTTGATTGTATCCTTTCTAATCGAGTAGGTTCTCGGGTTTAAAAAATGGGAATGAGACAATGTTTGGACATAACATCTTATCCCATGAAAGGAAAAGGAATACAAACTAAAAAGTGAAAAGTGGTTTTTTCTCCCTTGGGCATCTCGTTTGCAACCACCGTTCCACACAACCCCATATTTTTGTTGGGTGTCAATAGTAATGAATGGGTAAGAGCCCTTGTTGTCCGTTGTTAATAATCATAATGCGCTTAATCGTCTGAAAGGGGATGATATAGTTGCTGTTTATCATTTTATCACACATCGTCTATTCATTATGAGGGAACCCCGAAAGGGTTTTGAAAAAAGGGTTCTAATTTGCATGATGAAACGAACTCTACTAGGAAAGTTTGCTATACATATATGTATAAATATGTTCGAGATATGAAATAAAACAAATTAATGACAAATAATAATTGCAGTTTTTAAGATTTTGTGGCAGATGCACTGTACACTGTAGAGTAGAGTATTCAAAATCATTCAGTATCATAATCAGAGCCAGAGGAAATCGTTTGGAATTGAAATGCTTGGAAAATGAAAAGTTCGATATTCAAGGAAAGTAGTAGATGCATGGAAGTTTACATGTATGTCAAACTTTACAAAAAGTTCAATTGTGTGTACATAATTTAAACAAATATTGTATGGTAAAATAAAAATTAGCTGCATATATTAAAATTGTTCGGGTGTGTATTTTCAATCTTTTTAGGAATCCCTGTGCTGGGGAGATTTTGAGATGGTGTCATTGCAGCATCGAAGGTTTTTGATCAAAAGAATTAGAAAGTGTGACATCTACCAAGTACAAAGGCCGGATGTGTGAAGTTGCATCTTCTTAATTGAATATGAAAGAATGTAGCAAAGATCGTACTTTAAAAATATGCAAGCTGAAAGGTAAAAAAATCCGAGCAATTTTTATAGCTCACGTTTATGATGGCCAAAATATTTCACTGATTTATTCATTTTATTCTTAAAAATACTTCTGCATGTATCTAATAATAACATTACATTTCTAATATTCCGCAACAGAATGCTAATGCTACAGATAAATCTTTCATTGTTTTGGTACTCATAAAAGTTTATATTTTCATGATGATACCATAGATGTACTAATAATGATGATACTGGTACGTAGTTCTTAATTAGTATTTACAGATATTAGGACAGAGATACTATAGATTGCAGGTTAACAGTTTAATAGTACTTAATTATTACATTAAGCTTGGATTCCTTGAGATTAAGCTTCGTTCCATGAGGTTAAAATTTTAACTTACGACGTCAGAAGATATTTCAAGCCCTTTTCTTTCCTTAAAATTCAATGCTAAAAGGGTAATCCTTGTGGTCCTTGAAATGTTCCACAGGAACAGCGCGCCAATTACGGTCCATCCCATAAATCGCATCCATGTCCTCGGCTGACAATTCAAAGTCGAAAATATTGAAGTTCTCAATAATCCGGCTTTTCGTCACAGATTTTGGAATGACTATCACTTCCCGCTGGACCTGTAAATACGAAAAGAGAATAAATCTTAATCGTCAAAATAATGAAATTGAGCAAAAAAATCTGCGTAAACCAACAAAGTTTTAATGCATGCATATTGCATACCATCCAACGAAGAATAACTTGAGCGCTGGTTTTATTGTGCTTCTTGCCAATTTCAATAAGCTTTGGATCATCAAATAGTTTCGGCTCATCTGGCTTAGCCCTAAATTAAACGAAATAGTACTTGAATTGTGGTTTCAAAACAGGAAAACAATTATTTTATCAAGTTTACGAACGAACTATTTTACCATGGCCTATCTGGTGATCCGAAAGGGCTATACGCAGTGACAGTAATGCCCTTCGCCTTGCAAAATTCAACCAACTTTTTCTGGTTTAGGTACGGGTGGCACTCCACCTTTAAATCGTAACAAAAATCGCTTTTTTGAACTTTAAATTTTAAATGGTAAATGAGGGAAAGATTCGAAATTCACTAATACCTGGTTTGTCACAGGTACGACGGTTGTAGCAGAAAGAAGCTTTTCGATTTGTTGACTGTTGAAATTAGATATTCCGATGGACTTTACTAATCCTTTTGGAATCAGTTCCTCCATAGCTTTCCAGGTGTCCACGAAATCAACGTCACTGTAAATCAGCTTTCCATTCTCATCTTTGGGCTGCAAGTCACCTGTAATTTAAGGCATAAAATATTGCATACGAAAAATATGCTTACAGAGGTAGCTATCTAGTCAACTTCTTCGGAAACGATATTCTGGCCATACCCTCCTCTTTCCACGCCGTCGGCCAATGAATCAGATACAAGTCAACATAGTCCAATCCGAGATCTTTCAAAGTTGTCCTGATGGCAGTCTCAACAAGATCAGGGCGATGAAAAGTGTTCCAAAGCTGTTTAGGTAGGTAAGACGATAAAAAAGTTAACTCAATGTCGGACTCAATCGGTCAATCCTTAAAATCTCTCAATCAAATCAAAATAATATGCCAAACTAAACAATTCTACAACGCATATATATACCTTACTGACAACAAAGAGATCCTCTCTCTTCACCACTCCCTCCTCAATCTTAGCACGAATTCCAGCTCCAACCTCGCTTTCATTCTGGTAAATGTGGGCTCCATCAATGTGCCTGTACCCAGCGTCAATGGCGTCTTTCACAGCTTGTGTAACTTCACCTGGCTTTGACTACACACATAAAAAAGTCCTCTCGTTTAAACCCAGTTTGAAGAGAATCTGGTTACTACACACTGTGTAGTACACACAATCTCCATCAATCTAAAAAACATTTACTTGAGAATGTTTATCTTACCTTCCACGTCCCTAGCCCAAAGATCGGTATTTCCAATCCATTGTTTAGCTTTATCTTTGGAGCAAGAGCCATGATTATCGAAACAAAGAGGTTATTTTGTATGACAGCGACCGAGTAAAGATGCTGTAATTGAACTAGCCTTTTGAGAATTGAATGGGGAATTTTAAACCTTTTGTTTGGTGAAAAACTGGACAAAATTAAACGTGGGTTTAATACTAAATACAGTAACTTTGACAATAATTATATTTGCGGCGCACTAGCTGAGTAGACCACAAATCGGCTTATTTACGTTTTAGAATAATTTATTATTGTCGAAAAAAATGATTTGAGCCGTGTCCACGGCGAGTCCGGCCTGGATTGATACGTGTCGCTTCCAGAGAGCTGAGAAACAACGTGCTATTAACTTTTCAAATGCAATGCACAATGCAATCTTGGCAATGTTCTACTCCACTGTGCTGGTGTATTAGAAAACATGTCTATTTTGAACCGTGTAGTCCGTCGAAATCGATAGATAAAAAAACTGGTGACCTTGAAAGTATTTGAATTTGTTCCCTCTACTCTCTAGTTTTTTATGTAACTTAAGCCAGTCTCAGTCGTCAATGCAATGCAAACATCGCGAATGTGTGACGTGACAGTCCGTTTGAACTGCATTGGTTGTACAGACTTTCCGAGAGCTGAGCTATCAAATCTTTGCCGACGGACTTTACCGAACGGAGATGTTCCCAGTCTTTGCTCCATACGAAATGCGACGCTACACAGGAACAAAGAAATGAAATGAGCTTTTGTTTCCGATTTGCACCTGGAAATAAAAGCAATGAAATGAATAAAATCTTAGAACGAAATGAGCTTAATTTTTATTAACGCTACACGCAGCAGTTATAGCATGTTTTGATTTTGCATAGAACTTTTATAACCGCCACGCCAGTATTATAGCGATAGCTTAATATGGCATGGCATATAGCCACTACTGGTGAATGACAGATTGAATGAGGCAAACCTTCGGCCATATTTATTTTTTCCAATGCCAATTTTTAAAATTTATTAATTTAAAGCAATAATTGTAATTTATTTAAAAAATAAATCCTGCGCATTCAACGGATGCGTGTAAAACGTTTTGCATATTGTCAGAACATTTTTGGAACGATTAAAATTGAAATGTTTTTCCATTTAATTTATTGGTTTATTTATTTTATTTAATTCATAGAGGTGTATTACTAGAACCGTATGATTTAATTAGATATGAACCGTATCGTATCATACGATAAATAATGTTGGTTAAATTAGTAATTTAAATTAGATGATAGAAGGTGCAAATTTCTATGAGGAATGTATGTATAAGTGAGATGGGAAAATCCCTGTGAAGTATTTGATTTTGACTAATAAGGATCACGCTCCCTCAAGAGTGGAGATCGCAAAATGGCCATTAACAAGGAGCGTCTTAAATGTTTCAACAATGATTGCGGCTACTAATTTTTTTTATTGAAGCTTTTAGAGCGGAAGCTAAATTGATAGGCAAATATCATAAACCTCTCTGAATATGTAGTTGGCTGGATTTTCGATCGCATCTATCCTGCTAAGCGCCAAGCGCTACTGAACGAGTGAATTTTGTGTAGAATTCAATTGATAATTTTATTTGTTTTGCTGCTGGCAAAACAAACTATGCATGTCACCCGTCGATAAAATCCTTTTGATTTCGATAAACCAGACCTAATTTAATATGAAATCCTTGATCAGTCATGGATCTAGCAGTCAAACATGGATGTTGGCAGTAGTGGATTGGAAATTCATACAAAAGAAATTGCACATTACATTCCTTCAACGACAACGGATTTATTTTGGCGTGAGACGCTTAGTAAACTTAAACAAAGGCGAACCTAAATTAGCAGAGACAGAAACAAAAGATGGTTTTTCGAACGGTACTTATATAGGTATGGACTAAACACCTGCCATGATCACATCACATTAGTTCTTGATGTACGCATGCACCAAGTGAAAAAATGCATCTTCCACGAGGTCTAATTCATTAATGTACGCTTCAAGATCATCTTTTGCTGGTAATGTTGCTGTTTACTGATGTAACCGCGATACTATCGATCTTACTTAATTATTCATGCGAAAGGAATCAGGCTGTAGAGGTAACCCTCAGGTATTATTAAATTTGCTAATTATATGTATCGCATATTGCATACTACAACACTCTTTTGAGTAGTGTCGCTTATAAATACGCACACTCCGTGTTAATTTCTTTTCATGCGAAAGCTAGTTTAGGAAAATTAAGCTTCCAGTCAAAAAAGTTTCTTGTTAATTATGACAAAGTTAAAATGTGGAGTAATCATACATTTGCAAATATTTCTAGGTGTAATAGCTTCAGCGTAAGTTCTAAGGGATATTTTTTTAATTTTAATTGAATTTTAAATTGAACTTATTTTCCTCCCAACAGATCAGCTCAAGTCTATTATGCGAAGATTTACAAAAGTTCCGAAAATGACACGACTTGCGTCCTCATCGAAAGTACTTTTCTGCCGCACTACAAAGTTCTAGATCTTGGTGACTACAATGGAGTTAAAGTCGAGTCGTTGCCTGCGGTGAGGCTCCCAGAGGAAGGCGGAGATGACGAAGCGCGAATCCTACACCTCCACCAGTCCAGAATCATTGAAATATACGCAGCAAGCAAATACTTATTGGAAAAACACCTAAAGCTGAAGTGTCCATCCGAAACCTTCAAAGTTTCATCAAAATCCTTGCATCATCACCGACAAGCGAAGTCTGTGGAGTCCATGGAATACCTGAACTATTCTCCGGAGATCAGAAAAGTAGTGGATAGCGGTGACCCGCGTAACAGAATCGATGTAGTGTTCATGGGTGATGGCTACACCAAGGATGAAAGAGGAAAGTTTTTCGCAGACATCAACCGTTTCGTCCAAGAAATGTTTCAAGGAGTTACATTTAAAAGCTTCTTGCCTCTCTTCAATATCTGGGCGATCTATGTGGAAAGTCCTGAATCAGGAATTGGATACGATGGACCAAAAAACACACCATTTAAATTATACAGAGAAAGGGGACAATTGCGAGCTGTTTTCACTGGAAATGCAAAGTATGCCAGGGAAGTATGTAAAATGACGGGACCCAATGCTTGCGACTTTCCTAGTCTTATTGGAAATGATGATTATTATGGAGGGCTGGGTGGCGAGTTTGTAATTTTTACTAGAAGTCACCAAACCGGAAAAATTGTCTTGAGGCATGAAATGGGGCACAACTTTTTATCTGCTGGAGAGGTACGCTTTGATGTGGTTTGTGCAATGCATAAACATGAGAATAGTGAAAGACGAATACTGTATACGAATTTGTTGTTGATTTAAACTTCGAGCTCATTTTTAACTATTCAGGAGTATGACAATGGATATGCTTACTTTGGAGTGAACGCTGCACGCTCCGTGGATTCATTGAGGTGGAATCACTGGCTGAGCGGGGAGAAAAAAGAGGAACGAGCAATGTATAGAATCCTATCTTACCCATGGGCAGATCTTCACGAACGTCCATTCAACTACACATTCGTTTCAGACGGGAAGTACGACAGGTGGGAAGTCGTAACCTCTGTGACTGCTGCCACTCAAGATGACGATTTGGAATTCATTCTTGATGGGAAAGTTCTACCTTGGAAATCTACAGGGTCTGGTGATCGTGAATTCTACACATGGTCTGGAAACGAAGGTTTAGATCGAGGCATTCATTATTTTGCTGGTGGGTTCTACGCAATCATATATTTTGCAGTAATTAACCAAACCAAAACTTGAGCCTGTATTTAATTTATTTTACTCGTGTCTATTAGTTCGAGCTAAGACCCGCTCTACGAACCCAAAAGTACCAAGAATGATTTGCTCAGTTGCATTTCACGAGTTTGGCTCAGAGGAAGAGTTCCATAAGGATAATACCTATGTATCAGCTTACCCCACCTGGAATTACTGGAGGAGGAAGTCTTACAGGCCAACAAATGCAGGTTGTCTCATGCGCAATATGACCCACGAAAAATTTTGTCCTGTATGCCAGGAAGGCATGTGGATTCAGTTTATGTCAAAGCTAAGTTTGATAGACGAAGTACTTGTGGCAGAAAGGGCGGAAATAGATGAGACTAGAAGCGTTACCGTAAAGACATTACAGCTTGGACAATTTAGGCCTTCCCACCAAGCACGAGTTCCAGGAGAGTATATGGAAATCAAATGGTTCAAGGATAACGTCGAGCTGCTTGACATGCAAAACAGAATAACAATCAGAGCCTCGCCAGGAAACTGGACTGTCAGAGCGAGGCTGGAAACTCCTGAAGTGCGGAACGACCAGTACGGCTTCCTTACTTCTTCACAACGATTTAATGTTGGTTGATTGTACAGTTAGCTTTAAATACACAGTCCAAAGCTTACAAATGGCAAAGTTGCATTGTATAGTAAATAGTAGATTATAATAAAGCATTTAAATTGAGAATCTCTTTTCATTCCTTCTCCGCGATTCAGACACATCTCAGTCAATCAAACATGCATGATAGGTTTAACTGAGCGCAAATCTTTCATTACCATATTACTATTACATATATGTGTCATCGAATATTTATATTTCGAAATCAGTTTTTCACATGTAATTTGGGAGGAAGTTTATAACACGAACTATTTCGAATTCATATTCCAGTAGGAGAAGTAAAATTTCTGATGTCATCTGTGCTGGGTATGGAAAGACCATGAGATGATTAAACACCAGACAAGAGCCAGTATTTCTCCTATTCGTTCTTGCTTCTGGGCATTATTTGCTAACGGCAACGGCATTGCCTTTATTACACTTGTCTTTTTCGCATACACACTCCCGAGTCGGCGTTGCAGAACATGGAGTGCATCCGGCTTTCTTGGATTTAGTAAAGCAAGATTTACTAGCAATTTTTCCTTCCTTGATTTTTTGTCAAGCAAGCGTTTTCTTGAGGAGTACAGGTTGCAGTCTTCGCGTCAGGATTACTTTTACACTGCGTTTCATCATCGCAGTTATAGCATTCGACTGAAATAATTGACCAAATTCCAGATTATCTGTAATCTGTACATTAAAATTTTGTCTTATGTCTTTAGAATATAATAATTTGTTTTATTGCATAAAGATGAATGGCAAATGCTAACAACCAGGAAGAAAATCCGAAAGACCGACAGTCGCATGATCATTCATGCAAATCGGACTTTTCTTTAGGTCGCCTTTGCAGGTTTGACTTTGTAGTGACTCTCCTTCCTTCAATTGGAAACAAACTCCTCATGTCTCTCGTCTCTCGAACTAATTCAGTGATTAGTGAGTACAATTTCTTTCTATTAATGTGTGATGCATTCACTTCATGGTCGATGAGGGCAGTGTTTACAAATCTATGCAATCGCGAAGGGAGCGGGAGCACGTTTTCCTGATTCTCACTCTCAAAAACTATGAGAAACTTAGTTCGCAGCTTTCTCCGAATAATTGCCCTCCCCACGGAAAAGTTAACACAGCAACGCTAATGCCGTTGTCATTGCGGAACTAACGACTAACTCAAGATACTTGAATGTAAGCTTGCCTTCAATACCTTTAGTTACCAATGTGATACATTAAAAAAATAATAACTAACTAATCCCTACGAGCTATTTTGAAAAGCGAGATGAGCATTGAAAAAAACATTTCGCATCGGATTTTTACAGGATCCAGACCGAAACCGAAGGATTGTTTATTCCAAGATACTTGAATGTAAGCTTGCCTTCATTACTTTTAGTTGTCAGTGTGATACATTAAAAAAAATATCGGCCGTATGACGGGCGATATTATTTTTTTAATGTATCACACTGGTAACTAAAGGTAATGAAGGCAAGCTTACATTCAAGTATCTTGGTTTATTCCATATTTACAGTACCTACTCATGGAATTCTCATTCAGTTTTCTTCTCGTTCATTCATTAATAACTAATAACCATTTAATAACTTATATCCGTCATGCCATTCGAGCTGTGAGCCATAGATGGAGATGAGATGACTCATTCTGTAAAGTATCATCTACCTACTTATGAGACTAAAAGGCATTTTCATGAAAATTGAACTCATTAAAAATCAGCTACAAAACAATATTTATATATTATTCAATGTAGGGCTTACAAACATGAATGAATTCAATATTTTTGTCTACTGTTTTTATCTCCGGAAAAATATGAGTACTCCCCTTTTTTTCATGCATATAATTTTAAGTTTACAGCTTTATAAATTTAAGTTATCATCTTTGTTTTATTTGTGACCATGTTCACTCGAATGATAAGGGACTATAGATAAACATGTACAAACAAAAAGTAACTGCTGCACTACATTCATTTCATTCGTAGTAGCATGGAACTGTCATGTCATTCATTTCACGAATAATGCATGAATACCATGAATTCGTGCAAGATATGAATCCAATACATGTCATGGTACGTGTCTTCGCCACTTCGCCTGATTGATACATATTTAGGCAGAGTGTGGAGGTGTCTTTTTTCATTTAAATTAACTCGAATTATGAATGTTCGCAGCCTTCAGTTATTTACCCTCAGCTACTGACCAAACATTTGTCTGTGTGTCAGTTAACGATTTTTGCAGTACTAGCAATTAAGTGATTCGGTAAAATAATAGCTTTTATTGCAATGTAAGAAGGAACTACGATAAGCAATTTTATCGCGTTTTGTGAATTGTTTTATTTTTAAAATCTGAATGCATACCCCGCTGCAGTTGCAAGACATGTTAATTACGAAAGCCAGAAACGGTTGAGAAGGCGAATCAGAACAAAGAGAACAACAGCAGAATACTTACAACATTGAAATGATGCATTCGCCAAAACGTATGACTGACACGTCAAAACCGGGAAACATAAGGCACTCCTGGTTTATCTGCAGTCACAATTTTGCCGCCGTCAGTTCACTACCATACCCGTGTTTCAATTTCGGTCGGCCACTCCATTCTTCAAACATGCAGGTCTCTCCAACAACTGCAACTGGTGTCGCTGTTAGCAGATTCTCATTGTGAGTCTATAGGTTTTAACTTGCCTTAACGTCAATCTCTATCTCTCTATCCATATCGCTAACTTGAAAGAGAAGTATAATTTTGGTTGTGATTTAACTGAAATGAAAAAGTTGTTATTTTCTACAAAATTTTAATAAATTTTGCAAGTTGCAGTTCTTACTATAAAACCAACTTCGAAATGTGGTCGTTGCACCCCAATCACGACAAACACAAATTATTATATTCGATGACAATGAAAATCTTGACCTTGGTCCTGATTTTGTTGCTTGTTGGAGGAGCAACCGCTGCTGCAGGAAACGGCACCCATGGAATGTTCTGCAACACCGACAAGGACTGTAATGGAACGATTTTCTTAAAGTGTTTCGGCAAGAAGTGCGAATGCGACAATACAACTGCCAGATTCAACTGGATTCCTCGAAACATTACTTCCTGTGGGGACAAGAAAGGGGAAAGTTGCGAGCGCGACCTGTTTTCCGGTGGACATAAGAGACGTGTTTGGGACGACAACAGAAGCAAGTGCGTTAGTGTGGCTGGAGAAAGGTGCAACTCAACCGCTTCCTCTAAAACTGAGACTTGGCGAAATGAGACTCACGTTATTCAAATAAAGAGCAAAGTAATTGGACCGCGTTTAGACTGCATCCAAAATTCAAAATGTAAGATCGGGACCTGCGGATGTGACGATGAATTCATTCATGCGCCAGATGGGAAGTGTGTATTAGGCTATGGAAAACGTTGCAACGCCTCCTCGAACGCCAATCCATGCAACCATTTTCAGCACCTTGTTTGTCGGGGACGGAAATGTGTGTGTGAATTTGATGGACAAATGGAATACGACGCGGTGGCAAAAAAGTGCCGAATGTTGGTCGGAGAATCTTGTGACCCAGAGAGTGATATGAGCAAGAATGAAGTTTTTGTATTCAGAAACAACTTTTCGAAGCAATGTTTGCATGCACCACTTGTAGGAGGATGTGTCAAGAATGCCGTATGTCGTCACAAATCTACAGGAAATTGCAAGGGGAAATGCGAATGCTTGGATGGATTCGAGACTACTGTTAATAGGACATGTTCCAAGAAGCTGTTAGGCTACCGTGAACGATGTCGTGAACCAATGGACTGTGACTGGCGTAAGTCTTTGACGTGTGTCATTCATGATGACCTGAATAAGAGTCCTTACTGCGACTGCGCAAGACAAGACGACATGTTCTTTAACGGGACCAAATGTCTCGTCAAACCTGGAAAAAACTGTACGAGAAACGACACGTGTGTTGATCATTCGTACTGCAATTCTGGATTCTGCATTTGTAACCCGGTAATAATAATAATTCTAACTAACACTTTTACAATAAAATAATTCTTGAAGTGTGAACTGAATCTTTCACTATACTGTAATGTATCATTTTTGTTTAGAATCGCTTAATGATGGATACAATATGCTTTCTCCCACCTTGCTCACATTTCAAGAAGGATACCGAAGAATGGGAAAAGTGCATGTGTCTGCGCAGCCCGAACCATGAGTGGCATCCTTTGTATCGGAAGCATCCAGGAATACCTAAATGTCTCGCAAAGGTGGGAACGCCGTGTAGTAAAAGCATACATAATATGTGCGTTCCGAACTCGTCGTGCCATTGTCATTCTAACTCCAAATGTCTATGCAAGAAATCCAGTGGAATTCGACAGGATTCTTTCAGAAGTGGGGTGAAATCTTTGTGGAACAAAGGCGAAAGTTTGTGGACAAAGATGGGATGGAGTTTTAAAATCGCAGCGGCAGTCATTATGCTACAGTATTCGTTTTGAGCTCTGATGCTTCAATTGATAGGCTTAAGTGTAAAGTTGTTTTGTTTTTGTGCATATTTTTGGCGAAGAATTCTAATTTGTTATGATTAGATGTAAGACATCGTATAATTAAATACAAATCTGTTGACTTTTGGCTAACGAGTTGTGTTTTGGTCAGGTTATAGTTAAATTAAATTATGATGGCATCAAGGCTAGGTAATAATTAATAATATTGATCAATAATTGTTTTGATAATGTTCTTAAAAAGTACTAATGAAATGAATTGTAGAAAGTTGAGTAAGGGAAACGATAAAATTGTAATGAATCTTACTTAATCTGTATTATGATATGATTATTATTGATTATGCAGGATTGCCACTCTTTCAGTATGTATGTATTTGTATAAATATGTTTGATCATGTATCTTTAATTAATTAGGTATTAGTCCATACTTCAGTCTACTTCCAATTTTCAAGTTCCTTTCATTTTTGTTTATGAAAATTACACTAAGCCAAATCGAAAAACACAATTATAAATAAATCTTTATTAAAGCAAAAATAAAAGAAACATTCTCTCGAGTGATTTATAAATATCTAACATTATAATATGTGTCACACACAATCTCTGATACATATACAAATCGTTATTCTGAACACAAAATCATTATATTTGACTGTTGGAAGCATTCCTTTGAAAATAATGAACTTCTAAAACTCAATATTGAAAGGATACTCTCTATGATTTATAGCTGATTCGAATGTGTTCGATCTACGATTCCTGTTAAGAGAATAAATTACTTCCATGTCTTCATCGGTGAGATGAAAATCAAAAACATTGAGATTCCCTTGGAGCCTGGTCCTGTTTACCGATTTGGGGATTACGACAATTCCGCGTTGGAGGAGCCATCGAAGAATAACCTGAGCGACGGACTTGTTGTATTTGTAGGAGATCTCGACAAGTTTAGGATCTTTGAGGAGAGATGGTTCATGCTCCCACTGACGATCAGGAGATCTTAAGGGGCTGTAAGCGGTGACAGTGATATTATTTTCGTTGCAAAACTCAACCAGCTTCTTTTGACTTAAATACGGATGGATTTCAATCTGAAAGAAAAAAGTACAAAAATTAAAGTAAAGTTCTCGGGAGCATCTTTTTTCTCGAGGCGTATATCACTATTAATTTTTAACTCACAACAATTAAATAGTGCAGCTTATTATACCAGATATCAAATCACCCCATCAAACCAATAGTAATAATAATTTAACTGTTTGTGCCACCTACCTTCCAGGTTCCAACTCCCAGTGCTGGAATTTCTTCTCCATTATTTAGCTTAACCTTTGGAACTGAGCTTCCAGATGGCTGAACGGGCTTCTTGACAAGGCGCAGCCGCGGTTTGTTGGTCACGGCTGAAATATCCCCATTAAATATATTAATCCTATGGAGCCCCTGAATGTGTGTGCAACCATTTTGATAACGTCTCAGTTTGGATTTGGAGAACTAGAGAACTAGTAAATATGAACGCAAGAAAAACAAAATAAAACTCCGAAAACGGAAGAACTTTTTTATGCATTAAACTGCACTTCACTCTACTTGGTCAATTAAAAGTTGAAGTTATTATGTATTGTATTGTAGATAACTGATATTACCACCACTTTGTTGTGTCTAGTATGAGCTTTTGTATGCTTTTGATTTAAACCAGCTTCATGAAGCAGCTCTTTATAGCATTTCGTGTTTCGTGTCTGAAAAATGCGCAATAGCGAGGCAGGAAAACAAAGTCTGAAAGTTCACGAGCAGCTCCTCTTTCTTGGTCAATTGAAGAAAGTACTCAAGCAGAAGGTAATGCCGGTCTTGGATTTTGGATTAACCTACCTACCTTTTCTACATAGGTATGAGCCATGAACCATTCATGGAAAAAAACGATCACGAACTGAGCTGGCATTTAGGGTAAAAATAACAAAAACAAGTTCCTGTAACACTAATGTATAGTACATGGATGGCACTAATGTGCTTGACTTTGACTAGACTGTGATCGAACTCTTTACATGTACATATTTCAATCATGGCATGGAAATAAAAATGCAAGCTAAATGTACAATGACCGAATTTCGTAAACACATAACAAAACAACGGCGAGGAGAAAGATCATGCATAGCTCACGTGGAACTATTTTGATAATAGGAATTCAGGATCGATGCAAATAAATACAAAACCTACAAAACAGAAGCCAATATTATTTTCATTACCTACGCTAGGTGCATAAATATTATGTTGTAAACAAAATTATAACTTTGTTTTGTTGATTTTCCCTTTTCTATAATTTCAAACTGGTTTCTAAAAGTTCATGATTTTTTGGACAGGTATGATGATGCACAAAACAAAATATTTTATACGATTGCCTGAGTCTACAGTAGAATA
>JAHZNI010002920.1:0-15243 GCA_027744415.1 Seira ritae
CCACCTCCATGCTTACCACCTCCGAGGAGGAGTCTGAGAAGATGGAGAGGTCCCCTTAGGAGAGGGCCTTTTCCACCGCCGAAGAATCCATGAGGTTGCTTGGGATGGAAGAGGGGTCCTGCTGGAGGAGGGTTGGGGTGGTTTTCGGGGTGGTCACCTACACCACCACCACCGAGGGTTCCACTGGGAGAAGCGGCTTGGCCTCCTGGTGGGCCAAAAAATCCGGGACCGGGAACGAAACCTTGACTTTGGGGACCTTGGTCATGAATAGGGCCATGTCCTGGATTACCCCCGCTAAATTGCGGTCCGGGGCCGTTTTGAATAGGGGCACCTTGTGGTCCAAGATTGCCAAAGCCTCCACCTGTGCTGAAGCCACCTCCAGCATTAAACTCAGGTCCTGGGGCAGGAGGAGGGGAGGAGAATCCTCCATGGCCAAGTGGAGCGTGTTGGGGTGGGCCTTGGAGTCCACTTGAAGGCCTGAAGCCACCCCCTATAGCTCCACCTCGGAGGAATTGTTGATGATCTCCTCCAAGTTGATTGTGGTTCTGAGGGGCGTGTCCGATTTCTTGATGTCTGAATCCAGGATCCGGGAGGAGTTTCTGTGAAGCGGGTGCTGTGCCGCCAAACATGCTTCCACTCTGTCCAATCTCGAGTTCCTGCTGAAGTCCGAGATTCTGTACCTGTTTCATGATGCTGAAGCCACTATTGTCGGGAGTGGACATCTGCAAAGTATTACTTGGAAGTGACTGTACAGAATGCTCCGTACTTGAGGATCCCTCCAGTTCATGGAATGCACTTCCTAATGCCTTGGATCCCCTGAAGCGAGCTTTACCTTGTCCTTGGCTTTGTTGTTGAGCGGGGCCTTGGTTCTGGGAGTTATCAGGCTTCAGGACAATGTCTGCATTCCTCCCGGGGAAGTTTCCAAATTGCTGGAAACCTGGTGGCTGTGGAGTACTCTGACCTTGATTCTGACCACGCCTCTTCTTTCCTGGGGAGGATTCATTGGATGCCTCAGCTGAGCTCACAGGGAGTCCACTTCTCTCCTCTGAAATGGAGGATGAGAAGAAGGCATGGGGTGAAGGCATATGCTCCCCTCCGTCATTATTAAAGTGGAAGGAAGATGTTGGTGGTGCCTCTAGGGAATTTCCATCATTCTGTGGTGGTTCCATTTCAATGTGGGAACTCTCATCTGAACTTGGAGGGGGATTGGGGTTGGATGCGGGTGGGCCGAAGGCTGGGAAGCCCTTAGGGGGACTGAGGGTTCCAGAGTTGAACTGGTTCTGGTTTTGGTTCTGATTCTGGTTTTGATTTTGGTTTTGGCTATTTAAGTTATCATTGAAGCCAAAGCCTTGGAGGGCCTGTGGCTGGGGAAGGAAGGGGGAGTTGAAGGAGGGGCCAGGTCCTCCAAAACCTGAGGTGAAGCCTTGGGACTGGGATTGGATTTGGTTGTTGGCGAAGGGGTTGCCGAAGCCAAGGAAGCCATTTGACTGTTGCTGATTCTGATGCTGCTGATGCTGTTGATTTTGATGCTGCTGCTGCTGTTGTTGCTGATGGAGGTTCCTATTGTAGTGACTAGACGTTGGGGTAAAGTGGAATCCCAGATCATTGCCCCCGGAGAAATGGAAGCCTTGTGCAGAATGCTCTTGCTCATTTGGAAAGCTTCCAAAGCCACTAAATCCCTGCTGACCTTGTTCCTGCTGATCCTGCCTTAATGGAGGGGCGGAGCTGGGAGCGAATCCGCCATATTCAGAGTATGTCTTAGGGGACTCCTCGATACTGGCATAGTTGGGGCTATGCTGCTGGTGGGAGTTTTGGAGGTGGAGATGACTAGATAATATGGATGGTGGGGTGGTGGGGAATTGGTCTATTTGGGAGGGTGTAAAGTGGGGTTGACTCTGTGGAGGAGGGATTGGCATTATATTATGTTCATTGAGGGGGAGGTGGTCTAGGTCAATGCGTGAGAGAGGACTGCTTTCCTGCTCGTGTCCATGTTCATTTTCGGAGGAGGAGGGAGGGGAATGGATTTGGTTTTGGATGTCGTGATCTTCACGACTTGGGGAATTTTCAGTTTGATCTTGTTGACCTTGATATTGGTTGTGGCTGTGACCGTGATCATTGAAGCCTTGCATTTGGGAGGGGGCGTTTTCAGGGGATTGGTCATTTTCTTGTTCGGAATTGCCATCGTTCATTGGCCTAAGCACGGGGACGATCGTCGAACCCTCTGGAGGGGGTGAGGAGGAAACAACATTTGACTCTTGCTGACCATCAACGACTTGAGGAAGGTCACCAGCTTCGAAGCTACCAAGAAAACCTTCCTCTCCTCCCCCGACGTGATTAGACTTAATTTCGGGACTGTCCTCAGGTTCAGGCGTGGAGGGCTTGAAAGGGGAGATGGGCATGAATCCTTGCAACTCAGGAGTTCGGGAGGAAGCGGGCGTGATATCATTTTCATTCAGAGACTTATGATCACTGCGACGAGTGGGACCTCTGTAGACGAGACCGGTGGGCTGATGGCTGGGGAAGGAAGAGGGACTCCAGCTTTCCATATGACTAGAGGAGAAGCTCAAAGGCATTGGATGGTGGGACTGATGTCGCTGATGAATAGAGGCGGCAGGGGCATGTAATGGGGCGGGGCTTGGGAAGTAGTTCAAATTGAAAGAACGAGATCCCTGTGATCGTTGAGATGCAGGCGCATGAGCAGGTCTTGGAGTGAGGTTATGATAAGGGGAGAAGGACTGAACGTTGGGATTTTGGCTAGGGGCATTCTGAGGATGATTGTTTTGGAAGGGATTGATTTCATGGAGACCTCCAGCCCCAGGAAAGAAATTGGTGTAGGCTCCTCCTGAAGTTGGCTGAGGTACTGGGGCATTCTGAAACTGGTGTTGATTTCCGCTACCTGTGAATCCCACACCGAATCCACCTGATTGCTGAAATGTGGTTGGGAAATGTGAAGGAGGAGCTGATGGTCTTGGCGTCCCTCCATATCCAAAATCCCTCCTGTTCGTGAAGCCAACTGCAGGGCCTCCACTCTGCCTGAATTCTATTGAGGGTTCACTTCTGGCTTGGGCTCCGGGGGTTTGGCTTTGACCATCGTCACTTTTGGTTTTGTAAATGAGAGAGTCCTGCACTCCAAACTTTTGGAAGTTCTCGGGGAACTGAACTTGTCTCTGGGGCTGTGGGAGTAGCTCTCCCTCCCCGTCATCCTCTTCCTGATCCTGATTTTCATCCATCCTCCTTTCCATATCATTCGATACCGAAGCGGAGGAAGTTGATTCTGTAGATGGAGGAGAAGTGGAGCTTTGGATCGGTGGCGCCACAACATTCACGAATGCTTCCGAGCCACTCATGACCTGATCGGGGACCATGAGGTCATCCTCATTCTCCTGCTGGTTCAGTCTTCTGGCAAAATCAAAGGAAGAAAGGGAACTGGAGTGATTCCTCACCTTTCTAAATTCAAAGTCAACCTCCCTCAGGTAGTCAGGTTGGGGGGAAGTGATTTCCTCCCTTTCCCTCTGCCTCTCCCTTTGAGTCGTGGAAGTACCCCTTGTCGTCGTCGTCGTCGACCTCGCAGTCGTCGATCTCGACGTTGTGGACCTTCTCGTCGTAGTCGGCTTAGAAGTCGTCCTCTGAGTCGGCCTCGTACTAGTACTTGAGGGAATTTCTGAAGTCGTCGTCGTCGGGGGGCTCGTCAAACTTGCCCACTTTCCAAACTTTTTACTCGTCATTCGAAACGTATTATTTTTCATGATCCCGAAATTGGTTGAAATTAAATTTGAACTAGATGCACTCCTCGCCGCTACACTATCCCCATCCTCACTCACACTCACTTCCCCTCCACTCACTCCACTAATTACACTAATTAGGCACAGCACAGAAGCCACTCTCATTATTTTAAATAGTTTCTTCCGATTTCTCGGAATTTTAAATTCCCTAAATAACTTCATTTTAAGTCCTTCAGCCTTTTTAGGAAAAGGCTTCACTTCCACAAATGCTATTCAATTCTATTTTCCCTAATTAATTTTTTCTTCGGATTCGTTGATTGGAAAACAATTTAGAAAAAAATTTCCCCTAAATAATATATATATATAATTGGTTAAGTAATTAACTATAATTTTGTGTGCGCGCTACATTATGGAAATTTTTGGAGGGGGAAAATTGCGCGCTGGTTGCCGACGACCTCATCATCACCATACGCGCTACGGTGGACTACTGAAGGATGGGATCCAATTGGGATAAAAAAATCTCTCTTTGAAATCAAAATCAAATCAGAAGAATCATATCATTTTAGAATTGCATTGTTTTTCATTTAAAAAAAATATATTTTAGGCATGAAATCATCAAGAAAAAATAAAAGAATAGGGATGTAGAGTTATTTTCATAGAAAAAAATGAATTAAACGAGGAGAAAATATTTTAAGCATTAAATTTTTGAGATAATATATTGGTGCAGGGAGTTTAAAGACTTAAGGCTTCATCGCTATAATCATTTTTTGCTCTATATTTCCGTGAGAGAAAAATTGGGAACAGAGCTATAGCTATAATAGTAGTAGTAGAGCTAGACATGATGCTGAGAGGTGGAATTAGTTGTAAAAATGGAGATAAAAATCAAAAAGTTGGACTGAGAAGAGAAAAAAAAATTGAAAGTGCTGCAAATACATATATTTCTAATGCAATGCAATCGAATTTTTTTCTGGTTTTGAAGGTAAAAGTGAAGATCCTGGCTTGGCTTAGATCATATTAGATTTGGCTTCTTATTGGCTTATCATTGCATTCGAACTTCGCAGTGCTTATCATATCATATCATATCATATCAATGAGTAGGTAGGTGCTCTGTAGTGTAGTCTGCTTACTGAAGGAGGGGAAATCTTTTTTCTCGATTAGCAGAGCACTAGAACATGCTTCGCGTGAATGAAGATTTTTTTATTTCCTCGTTTTTAGAAGTTTAGGCATTTTTGGTATTTTTGCTAATTTGGATTGGGATTTAAAAGTGAAAATGACTGACCTTGGCCAATATATAGCACTTTACTATGCAGACGCGGGGAGCGTATCTGTGTTTACTTTAGAGCTTAAATGTTGGCATTAGATCTAAGGTCTAAATGAATTGAAGAGGATGCCTACATAAATAGCTCGCAAGATGAAAAGAGGTGTGGATGGGGAATGAAAATTGATGGGGCTCGAGGGGATATATGTAAGTACCTCTGCATCATCTAAGTAATTAAATGAGTTTGGTGCAGTCAGATTTGTTTGTTACTGTATTGTTTCAGGATCAGGCCAATTGTTGAAATCACTGTAGCAAATAAAGAACAAGCGACTACATGAAATATGATGAATGAGCATTTAAATACCCAGGTATATATTCATATGGTATTAACTTTCTTAGACGAGCCCTTGCGAATTGCGTACGTGTTAAGTTAAGATGACTCTAAAAGTTAATTTAAAATAATTATGGGAATTAATGGGGATACGCATCTCATGGGGGAAATCAGTTGGCAAATTCAAGGCAGGGGATATTTTAAGACACTGTATATTTATCTTTGGTTTTGAAATTCCTTATCTCGGTGACACTTTAATGTCCAACCGTGGTGATGGAAACTAAAACTAGAGTTTGAATGCCATAGGGTCCATTCCCATGAAACGTTTGCATTTAGGGTAGGTGGCGGGTTCATGGTACTGTGTGACACGTCATATTATGTATAACCGTTAACGTAAAAGTGCGTTATGTTACAAAGGTTACTAGATGGTCTAAAAAATCAGGATTTTTGCGTTATGTTTAATGGGAATGTCATCTAATTATTCCTTTGTCGAGTTTCTCCCAGAGTAATGCCTTTCAGTCTGATCTTTATCTATTACGTCTTAGAAAATTTGGTAGCTGTAAAATTACTTATCTCGGTGACACTTTAATGTCCAACCGTGGTGATGGAAACTAAAACTAGAGTTTGAATGCCATAGGGTCCATTCCCATGAAACGTTTGCATTTAGGGTAGGTGGCGGGTTCACGGTACTGTGTGACACGTCATATTATGTATAACCGTTAACGTAAAAGTGCGTTATGTTACAAAGGTTACTGGGTGGTCTGAAAAATCAGGATTTTTGCGTTACGTTCAATGGGAATGTCATCTAATTATTCCTTTGTCGAGTTTCTCCCAGAGTAATGCCTTTCAGTCTGATCTTTATCTATTACGTCTTAGAAAATTCCGTAGCTGTAAAAATTGCTGGAGAAGGCACTTAATCTAAGCCGTCCCCATGGGCTATTTAATTTCATTAAAAAATGAAAAACTCGAAGATTTGATTTTGTTTTTGCCAATGCATCAATTTCATAGCATGTACCTATCATCAACATGTAAATAAATCTGAAATAAAGTGATTATCAATTTCACGAAAAACGCCCAAACCTTATCCTCACTCACCCAGACCTGCATCTCTATTGTTTGTTAACTTATCTTCAGATTATCTCCCAAGAAGAACAATTTTAGAAAATCAAAATTGATATTCATTTCTCAACTCCTGTATATCTACTCCTCACAAATTTTCATTCATATTTGCTCATGCTCATGTTTCTCAATTTCATTTTTACTTTTCCTCTCTCCCTCAAGTCACTCACACTCACACATGCGCCTACAAACTACAAAACCTAAACTCAAGCTTAAAATGTACGAAAGCAAGAATGTAACTAGTAAGCTTAGTACGTGCTAATTAGGGCGTGACTCTTCCCCCAAAAATATTTTCTCACAGGCACAGGCTTCAAACTTCAAACTAAGCTCAAATCAAAACTTTTTCTCCCCAAAACACATTTCATTTCATCAGCTCCTTTTTTTCTTCTAAATGCATATTTTTTATAGTAAAATTATGTAAGTATTTCAATTCACTCATATTTTGAGAGCATTTGCTAGAGAGCACGCGTCCCTTTTCAAATTCTTCTTACAAAATTGAAAACTAACTTGATGATGTTGATGTTCATTTTTCTGGTGAACTTTCCTTCTGAGTTGAAGACCTTGAATTTCAAATTATCACGCGTCAGTCCATTGCTCCAACTCCAGTTACGTGACTTCATTAAACATGTAATGGTAATAATAGATCCACGGCCTAGAAAATTTAATTTTATTACGTGAACTTCACCGTTGAAACTTTTGGAATTTTGAAGGAGGCTCATGCTCATGTGTACTGTAATCATTATCTCAATTCCCATATCTGGTCATATATTTTTAAAATTCACATTCGCATCTCTTTTATTCAAGCACATTCAATATTCAGTTCATGTCATACCTAAAATTTAATTTATTTATTTTCAGCTGGAGTCCTCGCCTTCCTCGTCCATCATTTCCCGCATGTGGTCGCACTTCCCCGTGACATCCTGCTTAGATCCTGGTCTACATGTTAAGGTCTGAGCGGCGAAGATGAGGAACCTGCAAACGGGCTTTTGACTGTAGCACCTGGGTTTGTAGTCAGAGGAAGATAAGTAGACGGTCTGTCCATCTTCGCAGAAGGCCTTTGTCCCTGTCTTGTAGCAGATGCCGGAGTGGAAGAAATGGAAATCTGTTGCCATCACTTCGCCGCGCTTTCTTATCTTCCCAGTGCCGCAGGGATTGGGTTGACATTCGGGACTTCCGGTTCTTGTTGAATACGAGCCATTGGCCTGGCTTGCAGGGCCCCTGAAAAAAATCGAATAAAGGAATATAAATTAATTTGAATGCATTTCACTATTTTTTTGTTTGAAATATTTAAACATTCATTTTCAATTGAGATGGAGGCAGACATACATACTAATTTTCTGTGTAATAATCATTTTATGTCATTATACAATCCATTTAGGATGTTCTCACTCAGTCGTACAAGATCGTGTGGGGTAAGGCGTCACGAATACCAATACAAAGTTTAGAATTCTGAGCAAGTTCACAATTTTTTTTCAAATCTTCAGGCGAACTGAATGCATGAGAATAAACAATGCAATTTACACCTTCCTTTTAAAATTTTTTTTGTACCGGCCGATACGTGTACTTGTACCGACTTTATATATTTACTTGTGTCCATGTCCCTTCGCTGTACACACTTGATACTGACCATTACATTACATTTTATTCAGTTAGCTTTTATGAGCTATTTTAACTAAAAATATGCATGAGAACAGTGAATAAGATTACGATTGGATTTTGAATTATAATAATTTAGAACTGAATGGAAACGGAAAATAAATGTGTATCGAAATCGAAAAATGGTTTTAATTGGGAATTCTCTACCTGGCTGCATAGAATAGATACATTGAGATAGTACTTAAGTATTGCGCTGACTAGTTAACAGTTAAATGTAAGTGAATGGATTGGTAAGAGATAATAATTAAACGGTTTGACTGTAGATTATTGTACTATGGCCAGGTTTTTAATAAAACTAAAAATTTTGTCAACTCAATTGATTTCTATTTCTTTTTATAAAACTTTAATTTACTTGTTCGGCAATAAATAGCATCAGGGCATGACGGATATGCTTGCAGAAATACATAATATTTCGTTGAGCGGAGATTGAGCTTTTGGGTTTCGTTTGAGCGGAAAGCTCGTGAACTAGTATATTTTCTTTTTTAAATTCAAACCCAATTTTAACAGTTTTACTGGATAAGACTCACGCTCTTTCTACATAACTACTCTCAGTACGTGTGCTTTATTCTATGCCTTCGTGACAATTCTCATCTAGTCGATCGAAAAATTTTTCGTTCTATGTCATAAACCAACATTGGCGTTGCAAGCGCATTCCATATTAAACCCGTCATGTCATGCACTAATGCAACGGTAACGGTATTCATTTCATTATCGAGCACATTATGCATTTACATTTTGCTAATTTTTAGCAGATTCCAAATTAATATATTTGAGAAAATTTATTTTTAAAAATAGCTTTCAGAAGGAAGCAATGCGTTTGATTGACATGTGAAATTTGTAAATATTTAGTATTGTAAATTATTGAATGAAATGAACAAGCACCCGTAGTTTTATTCCAGTACTTACGGTATGCATTCAATTTTATTCAATTCTCAATTCTCATTGCTGTGCATTGATATTGATTGATCTAAAAATTGAAACTTGAATGGGAAAAGTAAAAATCCAATTTTTCCCTTACAGCTACTTGCTTATTTCACCATTTTTATTTCTGCAGTGCACTTAAGAGATAATCTATGTTTCTTAATCGAGGCGTGTGCATTGTATGTACTAGGTACAATGTAACTATGATTCTGTTTCAGAGAAATCTTTTGCAAAAAATACGAAAGTATTTTTTTTGAGACACTTAAGCTTTTATGTATTACTCTAGTGTACGCACACGCGATTAACTAAGAAATTTAACAAATGCATAATATAGAGCAATAGAGCAACTCTGAAATAAATATAAGCTTATGAAATAAAATAAGCTAAATGAGCTGCATTGGCTGCATATAATAGTTCTCTTGTCGAGATGGATACTCTGTAATTTGTATTCCTTCAAAACTTCACGAAATATTGAAGTTGCAGGCAGTACTGTTGCAGGAAAATTTTCAGAATTATTGGTATCCAAGCTCTTTCAGAAATCCAAATTCATAAATTGCCTTTATTCCCCACGTGCTTTCATTCATTGACTCGATTGATTTGAGGGTAATCTTTAAAGACGCATAATAATATTTTATTTACAATGACATTCTTTAAGTTCACATTTCCAAACAATAATGAAAATGGTTTTCTCTGAAACTGAATATTAGGTATGCACAATAAATATTATGTCCTTTATCTATGATATATGACATTTCTGGACAATCATGCTCATCCCTTCTTTTAACAACGCCTGAATTTGATTGTACCAGTAATTGCTAACTTGTACGCGCAGCGCGATTCGGACGTTCATTCAATTCAATTCATTCAAAGTTGAACTCTAACAAAATGAGCTACAGTTTCCATCCTTTTAAAATTGAATGATAACTTTACGGCTATGGATACTTGAATTCTGAATTGAAAGAAATATTCAAAATGAAAAGTATTTGGACTGCATCTTTTTTATGATTTTTTCACCTTCTGAAAAAATGTAAGTTTCGAAATCATTTCTTTCAGTTTACAAAATTCATTCTGTCTCAATGCATATTTGCCCAATAGAATTTCACATGTGCATGCATAAGTAATTATACGTAAGATTTAAGTAAGAACAATTTCGTTTGGAAGGCAAATTGTTCAGAAAAAAGTTCCGAGCACCTACAGTACATACGCATTCTAAAATGATTTTGATGCATCTTAGGTGACATCAAACGCAACGAAAAAATCTCGATATTTTTACACCAATCATCCATTCCTTTTTACGCAATTTTACTTTACCGCTTATACGGCGTATCACGCTGTGCCATCAACCCCCTTCCACCCTAATTTGAAAGCTGGAGAATAGTGCCTTACTGAAGCAGAGAATAATTAAATCGAAATTAGTGTCAGCCCATTCAACTCTTTCATCATGTCATTAATTACAACTGATATTTTCTCTGATGTAGAAATTAATTAATAGTCAAACCCAGTCCAGTTAGAAAATATCCTCCCAGAAATTCAAATAAATATCCTTGTGGCAATGAGGAATACGTATCAAATTTGCTGCATAAGTTCAGGCTCATTTTTCAGTAATTTGAATGTTTCATTGGAGAAATAATGATTGAGCAGTGATGCAAATAATGATAGGGTGCCAACGCAAGAAATCACATGTCACATGGGTTTGAGTAATCTCATTGAATGCTTCGAATTACCGTAAAAGTATCTTAGAATCGGCGTATTCAATCTGAAACCATATTTGAATTCCATTTATACTTCGTGACTGAACATCGGCATTAAATTATCTTACTTGAGTTGCCTGCAACCTGCAATGCAGCCTGACAGTAAGTCTCCCTCTAAACCTAAACTTGATACCATCCATCCTTCACTTTGAAAATCATAACATAACTGAACAAGCAACTTCGGCACATGAATTCAATCGATCAAGAACTTAGATATTTAAAACTTAGCTCGTTTTCAGCCTCTCCTATTTAACTCCTGTTTCCTACATTTAAGGTAGGTATTACAAGGCACAAACTTGAATCATCAAATAAAAAACGATGACAGTTCTAGTGAAAAGCAAGAATTTGATTTGAAAAATGCATTTCACATGACAGAAGGAACTTTAAGAGCAATTGAGCAAAATCAATGAAATTGCTTGAAAGAGAAATGAAAAGTTTACAGGCGATTTTCTGATTAGATTTAGTACTACCCAGCCAATGAGTAATGCAATGAAAGTAAAAATCACTTTCATTTCTAAACTTGAATCTAAAATACTCAAAGAAGAGGTAAATTCAACGCTATAAAATAATCTCCTTTAAATAACAATAAACATTGATTTGATTTTCTCTCCTGATTAGTGCAACTCAGCAAGGTAGAAAGGAAAATGAAAAGTTACAATTCTTCGCTCAGTCAGGGTTAGGCAGAAGATTTGATCGCTGAGGTTAAATAGGAAGATACTCATCTGATTAGGGTATTTTATTTCAATATTTATTTATTTTCTTAATGATGAAAATCATCATTACATTAAATCAAACAAGATGAGAAGAAGAGATTATACTCCGTAATTTAATATTTTTTTCTGAACTAATTTATCCGGTGGAGAGTATAAAAAAATTAAATAGGAGGGGAAATTGCAAACTTTTCACTATTTTTCTGCTCTTTAACTATTTTCGCAATAAAGTTGGAAGAACAGCTGCGATTTAGGCAATTCTCGTCTGCACGCGCCATCCATTCTCCGTGTCAAGTTTATTTAATTTGATTTGAAATTTTTTTCATTTGAAAACTTACGCAATAAATATAATGAGATAAAAAATTATTGTCTTACCCTCGAGTAGATGAAGTAACATTTATTCGTCGCGGGCCAAAATGTCCTCGGTCTCCCGATGCAATTCCTCATTGCTGGACAATCACAGTCGCCTTCGACATAAACCATAAAAGTAATATAATTATAAAGAAATAGTAAAATGGTTTATGATTTGATCTGGGCCTTTACTTACCGTATCCTTCATTTTCAGGATCTGCATAGAACCTCATCATGGAAGTGCAGGGTCCTTGGGTCCCCACCTGCCAGCATTTTCCAGTCTCATTGTGATAAGCATAGCCACGGAGATCAGAGCAAGGTCTGCAAAGAAAACCAGGCATTTTATTCAGATAACTTCACTAGACTTGACACTTCTCATATGGGCAAGGCTAAAGAACACAATTTTTACGATCTACCGATACCTCCGAAATTATAATGAAGTCAATAAGCATAAAAATTTATCAGCGCAACATAGCAAAACGTTATCATCACTCGTCTTGAGTTCTTTGATGATATGATAAACACAAATCTTTCGCCACTTTAGACTGAATGTTAGATGGGATCCTAATATGAATATTTTCGAGCTAAACTTTCTTTTCTTTTAGACTCTTCCAGTATGATTTTCCCTTGAATTAACAATTCCATTGATGCTGATCATGTATTTATTTAGACATTTTTTCACTTCGCACATGCATAAATTGAGTTCCCTGCGAATTTCTGAGATGATACAAAACGTTACTTAGAACAAAAATCAGATTGAAAAATAAAATAGATTTGATTAAATAACTTAAAACGATTGGAACGCTACAATCCTTGGACAACTCATTCACTTTGGATTTATGGTAGAAAATAGATAGCAATGATTTGCTGGCTTTCATAACATTGTGAACGCGTAATTATTTCTTGCATTTAATAGCATATTTTATTGGAAATGCAAGAAATTCAAATAAATCTAAACTACAGAGCTAAGGTTAATCTAGGCGATTCCGTGAATCAATGATAACTCTAATTTTGAATCAAACACATCAACTTAAGTAAGTAATGTCACGACATCTTGAATTTTCTAATATCAGTTTTTTTTCTCGAAGCTCCTGGAATTCTAGGCTGGATGACATTAAAATAAAATTGATTTGGGCGCTCATCTTTGGAGAATGCGCTTGCGCTTGCCTGGAGTTATCCATCAAACAGTAGATAGGTTAAATCTTGGCCTTAAAATGAGGGATATAAATAAACACGTAAACTTGATCTATTTAGGAGATTGCATTGATATCTTTGATTATGGCTCTCCTTAATTTTAAGGTAAAGTAAAAATTCTTAGCCATTTTTAGCGACATAGATAGTTGATTATCAAAAATAACTATAGAAACTTAAATTTTTTCGAAGCATAAGGGGTAACTTATCTTGAAGCTCAGTAAAGATATTATTTGAGCGCTCATCATTAGGAAAACATGTATATGAGTGTTTTGCTGAACGTCAGGTAATATTTGCGGAAGTGTTTGCGCAGCATCACACCGAATACTTGTTTTAGCTTTTTAAATAATCGCATAATCATTTCACTTTTTGAATTCTTACAATTGCTCAATGCTCCCGACTTCCATGGAGAACTCGTCATCTTGCATGTTGCTATCTCCTCCGCTCACCATCTCCGCCGCTCTCCTCTGCACGTAGTCCAACAGACTGGATGTGGACGTGTTCTGATGATGATGCGCCAGTGGCACCTTCATCATTTTCTCGAGGTCCACTGCCAAGCAATAACTCAGACATGACAAGAACACTATCACCATCACCTCCACCGAAACTTGACTATGGGAGAACTTGGCCATTTTTGAATCGAAAATGGATCTCATTTTCTATTCTTCTCTTATTCACTTGACTTTGACTTGAAAAAAATTGACTAAAAATCACTCAAATTTAATTTACTTAAGCTTATACACTAAAACCACATCACAAAATAAAATTGAATCACAGATTGTCCCATAAAATATAATTATATTACTTTATCCAGTGGACTGGAACTGAGTCAAGTTGGACTTGTGACTGGCACCATTTCTAATTCCTTCAATCGCTGAGAATGACACATGAATATTTCATAGGAAAAAATAATATCTTAATTTACAAAAAAAAATATATATTAATTCAACACTTTGCTGGCAACTGCTACTGCAACCACTACTGCTCCTCCCTTCATTTCATATTTTTCTCTATTCATTCGGAAAAGTCCTTCACTTAAATTTTTTCTCTCCTTTTCTTGTCTTGTCTTCTTGAAAAAAAATAAATTAGCATTAAAATTGATTATATTATGCCGAAATCAACTTTTCTGATCTGATTCACCACTTTACTCATTCATTCAGCTCACTTACTTCACTTCACTTTTTTTTCGTTAGAAGTCCTTTCGATTTTTTTACAGAAATGTGCGTACTTCATGCAAATTGCAGAAAATTTGCATACACTACCTTTACACTTATTCTTTTTTGCAAACCTCCTTAACTTGCTAACCTAGAAGAGCATTCTAAATTCTAATCTGTCTGGTTTGGTGCACAATGCACAACGCAAAGGAGCTCCACAATCACAATTTACTTTTCACAATTAAAATATTTTTCTCTTTTCAAGTCATCGTAAAAAAATAGTCACGATGCATGTGATGTGATGCGATGAGTGACTTGGGTAAATAAACTGCACTGCAAAGTCCTCTTCTTTTTTTCAGAAATTTGTTCTCGCCGTTCACAGTTCACACGAACGCGATACGAAAAAGAGATGCGATACCATCTACGGCTTCAGCTTGACTGTCGACTGTCGCAGCAACTCTAACTGGTTCAGTCAATCTCAAACTCGAACGAAATTGTTTTTTTTCCTTTTTTGAAGCTGCAGTTGACGACTTGACAAAGACGCCAGAGCCACAAGACCTTTCAATTTTAGATATGGTAGCAAAGGATGGAAGAATATAATGGCAGACTTGCTTTGTGATTGTGATGCTGATATCTTAATAATGTCCTCTTGTTAATTTACTCCTTTTATTGCGGCGACGACAGGAGTTGGAGTTGTAATCTCATCCCAAGTTCGCATCACATCGAAGCTGTGTAGGATGAGGAGGAGTGAATTGAATTGTAAATTCTGAGTTGTGACTCGAAATGGGTGACAAGTGACAAAAAAATATTAAAGCCAAGGGAGTATTGTACTGAAATGGCTATGGCTATGACTATGGCTTGGCTGCACTTACTAGAATTCTAAGCTTGAACAAAAACTTGTAATTTTCTTGTAAGGAATAATGTAAAATTAAAGCTGTAATCTCTATCTCTGTCTGGTCTGACAATTAATTATGGGCTTTTCTGTTTTCGTTTTCACAGGAAAAAACATTTTTATTTGGATCTTGGACGTTGTTTCGCTGATCTGAATCTGATCTTAAGAAGTTTTATTATAAAATGCT
>JAHZNI010002921.1:0-11566 GCA_027744415.1 Seira ritae
ATCTCCTCGGGTATTATTAACGGTTTTAGGAGATCAACGGCTCAAACGAGAGGACATGGCACCAACGTCTGTCTGTTGTGCGATGAATAGTGCTTATAGACCGTGAAAAGCGTAACCTTTAAACCAGAGATAATATGCGCAATAAAAAGCAAAGGAGCAGCAATTTTCTCACAAAAGAGCAAACTTTGTTACGCATTCATACGAAGGGAAAGTAATTTTTTTACCATGAGTCATGAGCAATATATAGAACTAGATTTGTATGCGAATGCCTACTTAGTTTTTATAAAGTAGTTAGCGGGTCGCTAGTTGCTAATGCTATTTGTTGTAATCCAAATCCTTTACTCCCTCACTGGTCCTTTTCCGTTTATGTGGGGTTGTTGTAAGTCGAGAAGGAATTGAATAACTGGTTCTACTTTCTCTATAAACTTTTCGTGATACAGTTGAAAATTTGAGAAGTAGTTTAAATTGGAGCTACGGTAAATGAATGTGAGATGAAAAAATGACAATTTCAGTTTTTAGTAATGCCGAGTCTAGTTGGGTGAATGAGCTGCTAAGTGATCTCATATGAAAATATTTGCCAACAAAATGTTGCGAATTCAGAGTTGAGAACAGTGGGTAAAGCAAGCACAAGAAAAAGTTATTCACGTGTAGATGTACAGGTTTACAATAGACCTGAACATTTTAGTCCACTTTTAAATTAAATCAGCTTGGAAGTACATAGAATGTTTGAGAATTCCATTTTAACTAATTGGAAAATTGTTAGGATGAGTTCACACCTACGGCTCCTCATAATAAATTAGTGGGCTCGTGATTTTGTGTCGACTTCTGCAGGGATAATGCATAACTAGTAACTTTAGGTTTTTTTAAATTGACATTATTCACGTCCTTTCGTGGTTTAACACGAATCCCTAGTTCAATCTTTGCATAGTTGCAATATACATAGAGTTACTAATATATGCATTATCAAATATAATATAATCTATTACCAAAAATACTTTTAATATTTTGTTTGTATGTTTCTTTCCATGTAACGTATAATTTGTGCTGTTTTTTCTCTGTTTACTGAATCAGCGTAACATTTCAGGGTATGGTTGTATTTTCCGCAAAAATATATTTCATAGGCAGCAAAATGCTTACCGTGATGTTATCCTTGCCCCCGGGAATCAGGTCTAAAGAAGCACATACTTCCTTCCTGTGAAAGCACTATAGGATATGAATAAGCAAATTTTTTTACTAAGAAGCATTATTACCGTCCCCTCGTGTGGTTTCTTACTGCACCACAATGCTAGTTTCTCCGTCTTGGTTTCAATACCGAAGGCAAATGCTTTCAAAGGTAAAATAGAACGATTTTTCAGAGAGAAAAAATCAGAAATCCAATTCCACAAGAACGTAATTCTTATCCAACAGAGGCTTGCACACTTTCACCTTAATAATATTTATGTAGCGACGGACATGGGGACTAATTCGGAAACTGGCAATGAAACGGTGGGTCGGCTCGACCTTACGAGTTTTAGTTACATTGTTGAAGAGCACACGCGGCAGATGAAATTGAGAACATAAATTATTGACTAAAAAGCATGGAAGAAGGACTGCAGAGATAATCTTGAGTTAGTTTCATCAATATAGCTTATATAGCACTTTTAATTTAACTTACCTACCTTATGATACTTACTCGAACTCGAATGCGATTTTTGGACTTTTTTCTCATGGATTCCGAATTTTCAATTCATTATTTTTCATGTGCCCGTTCTCTTACTCCATACAATAACAATGAGAAAGGAGAAAGAGAGGGAAAGTAATGGATAACGCAATGATTTTTTTCTATTAGATTTATTTACTGCGCCTTTTCCGCCGTAAAAATTGTGAGTGAAAAAATGCGAGCCAGAGATAGTTTTGCTTATGTATCCTGTGTGGAGGTGGGATCCCTTGAAAATAGAAAAAACGAAATACGTAGTTCGTAGCCATAATGAAATGCACTGGAATAAGTGATACGATTTGATACAGTTTTTAGGATAATGCACTCGTATATTCCGGTTCCAAAGTACCTATATTTCTTCTCAATACATTGAGGAAAATGTTAGGGGAAATAGGAGTTAACTTGGAGATCTCTGCACTTAAATCAGTAGTAAAGATATCCGTAGGAAATCCGTGCTTGTATAGGGCAAGGACATTCTCTGCTCACAAAAATGGAACATAATTTTCTGCTTGAGAGAGGCATATCCCCGGGGACTGATGAGTGAATGGGCATGGAACGTGGTCTACGAGTAAACGTATTCAACTTTATGGTTTGCATGTACTCTATGAATGTAATAAAAATGCAGTTTCCCTTGAATTGCTTTCTTGCACTGCTTACTTCTGGACAAATGATAAGATTTTCACCGTCTGGGGTAAGTTGATACCCAAATATTTTTAAGGAAGATGTCATTTTTTTTTATTAAACTGATTATCCGATTTTATCGTGTCTTCCTATTTATGATTTTGGCCTTGAAATTTTTAGCGTGCGTCCATTGAAAAAGTTTTCAACTAGGTATTCACAATGCAAGATTATTGGAACCATGTATGATCATCATCGTCAGATGCATCGCTGAAGTTTTTCAACTGCAGTTTGTAAGTTGTATAACAGTTTCTACAGAGAAAACGTGTTGTTCAATCGAGCAAGTTGTCGGAGTGGAACTAGTTGCCAATCAGGGAACCAAAGTATGCAATAGCTTCACCAAGAAAGTTTTTTTGTCTAACACCGCTTGTTTCTCCAAGACATCGAAAACCTTTTGTGCATCAATGTTATTGCTGTGATCGCTGCAAGCAAAAAAAGTCTTTGCATCATCTTCATCTCATCGCAACGTGTGTAGGCACCTGAGTGAGGCAGTGAATCGTTTCAAGTGAGTAACATCATCGCGGAGTATGGAAATGGCCATGTATGTAAGTATTCAAGATGAATTTCTTCTCGACATGACTTGCTACTTTTTTTCGTTGCTTCCTTTTGAGTTTTTTTCTTTCCCCTTGCCACGTTTTCCTTCAATAAACGTCCACCTACGGGAAAACTTTTTATTTTCCGGGCACCTCAATTTTTCCCTCTTTTGTTTTGATAATGTCCATCCAGATGCAAAGAACCCAGGGCTTCTATAGATATTCCCTTGATTTCTTTAGAGATATTTATTTACCTTGTCTTTTTCTCCTTCTTGAGAAAAAGGAAAGATTGTAAAAGGGGGCTTTCTTCGTTGAGTTTTCTGGACATTTTAACAATCTCCTCGAATCTTTTCAACGGTCTCGCTGAATAACTTTTGCTTTTTTTGTATGAGACCCTTCTGGGGAAAAAGTAGGTATGTGTGTGGTGAAAAAGCAAGCATTATGCATCGTGCTGGACAAACACTTAGAGAATTCTCAGTCACTCACATCATCACAGTTCATCGACAATACTGTAACAACAATGATGGTGATTTCAAGAGAAAAAGTGATCGTGAATCAAGGACTTGAGGGACTAGCACTCTTGCTATTTACGGTGAATGCTTCCATCTTCTCAAACTTTATTTTATTCCTCCTCTTTTCTCTTCCCTTAATATGGACAGTTTTTTCTCTGACCATGGAGAAAGCACAAAATAGTGAAAGATGCTTGTGCGTCTGTATAGATCTGTAAAAATATGGGTAGTCGAAAAGAACATTAAGTTGCATTTATGTAACACGTACACCTTCACACCACGCCTCGCAATTGTCCTTTCATTCCTCCTCGCTCCGTCTTTTCATCGTCTCACACGAATGACTTCATTCTTCAACACTATCAAAGCCAGCTTCTTTTTTCCCTTGCTTTTATTCTTGTTTGACCGATTCGGTTCGTGTTCCTATGTCGAGCTTTCCTTTTAAAAACCCAGGCCCGCATGATTAAATTGTGTGTTCTTTCGTAAATATTCTTTGAAGCATGTGCATACTGTGTGCAACGAATGCATAGAAAATCCATAAATAAATACGATAAGGCATCCGGAGCTGTTGGGAAAAAGAATTGGTGAGAGTAAAAAACGGAAAAGATCCTCATATTTTTGGAGAATACAGAAGCGACGTTTGGGATTGGATTGTAGCCAGTATGAACTTTCATCCTACATCCATGAACAACTTCCATCCTGTTGAAGCGAATCAGAGACATGTAGAGTAGAATATAAAATGCTGTTGAGTTATGTTTTATTGTTATTTTTTGAAAATTCGGTATTTCACAAACAGCCAGCAGTACATACGTTTCAATAAATTTATTACGTAACATAATCACATAATAATTATATATTTATCATAATATTACAATAGTATTGTAGTGTGCATGTTTGGAATATAACAACGCACGGGATTACAATAATTTTCACTTTTACTGGCAAATCGAGATTATCTTTTACTCCGTACTTACGAGACCATGTTTACCTGACCCTTATAGTTAGCGTGAGATTTATATTATCTTGTATTTACACATCTATGTATGTATATCATAATCATAATGTATTATTAAATTGTGTAGCCTTAAAAATGAAACTAAAACTTTAAAGTTCAAACTTCTGCTTTTCATCAACCTACCATACCATATGTACCGCATTAATTTAAAAATTATTCATTGACATTATTACCATTAGTGTCAAGATAACATATTTAATGGAGTGGAAAAAGATAGATGGAAGATTGTGTGTCACGCTGAAGTATTTATGCAATACTATCTCGGTAATGTAGTACCTAGTTTTATTTTTTTACATACCCTTCAAATAAATTTTATTAGCACGTATTTAAATCTTACCCGTTCATATATTTGACAACAAAGTTAATTCGATTAAAAACTACTGTGACCTAAGAACAACTTTTTTGTACGAAAATCTTCGCCTGTATGCATGTCATTTTATAGTAATTCTAAATTATCATTATTATCAGAAGTATAAACTTAATTTTGTCAAAATGTCAAGTATATTTTAAACCAGAAAAAAGGATTCCTGTCGAGAACTTGTATAAAGTGTAATTCATACGCATAATATCATTTCAGAGTAAGTGATGTAGATTATTCAGGTATCACCTACTCCGTTTTAATCAGAAAAAAGCAAAACCATTAGGGCATATGAGAAGGAAAAACCAAAGGGAACATTATATACTTCTCAATTCTAATAAATATCTCTCAAGCTTTGCAAACATGTTTTTGCGTACGCCTCAATACGAATGAATAAATTATGCAATCAATTATGAATGAATGCTTGAACCTTGCCCGGTGGAACTCAAACTCATGAATCTTGTATTTCTTCCTGTTTCTAAAAAATCTACCAGTTTTGAGCCTTAGGTCTTGGCTTAAATGTTTACATGAAAATTTGTCACAAACATACCTATTATATATTTTTTCCCAGTCCTTAAAAGTACAAATATAATCTAGGACGACGATGATGAACAGCTTGAACTATTTAGATGTTCTTCTCTCGTATTTTTATTTTGTTTTTAACTATATATTTTTGTCTAACATCAAAGCAAATTATGTTATCATCAAGCATACATACATAATATACATCTACATCTTTTCAAGAGTACTTGTATAATATGGTTTGCTTTTGTTGGAAGGAGCTCATAATATTGCAGTTTTTTTGTAGAAAAGCATTTACAGTGATCTATGATTTAATCGCATGTAAGTAGAATGGGACTAAGTAGACGTATTGTAGTACTTGTATAATATGGTTTGCTTTTGTTGGAAGGAGCTCATAATATTGCAGTTTTTTTTGTAGAAAAGCATTTACAGTGATCTATGATTTAATCGCATGTAAGTAGAATGGGACTAAGTAGACGTATTGTTCATGTCTCTCCCCCAATTACCCTATTATGCACATAATAGACAGGAGAAACGAACATCTTTGGGGAAAGGGAGATTTAGGGGAAATAAGAATACACAATCATACTTCACACGGATAAGCTAATATACCTAGATTTTTATTGTATTAGGCAAGTATTAAAGTAATTTATAGTACAATAATTTTATTTAGGTACGTGTACTGCATAACACTCACCACCACCACGCCATCATCTTTTTTTCTCTCTCGCCGACCGACCGACCAAGACTATATCTTTGCAAGAGGAAAAGAAAGAGCAATGGAGAGAGAGAGTTTCTTTGGCTAAACTTTTTCTACCATCTTTTACTCAGGGAAGAGTAATGATGATGACGATGATGATGATAAAAGTAATAAAACGGATAAAGTAAAGACCATATAACAGAACTCACTAACCCATTCAAGCTTTTTACTAATGAAAAGAAGAAAGATGTACTAATACCCAATGGAAGTAACACTAGCGGGAAACGTAACGCTGAATCAGGAGCCACAAGCATTGTTGTTGAAGAGGATGATGTGCCTGGAAGGAAAAGAAGAAAAAAACCAAGAAGTAGAGTAGTAGTAGACCCACATACACAATATAGGAATTAGCGGAGTGCTTAAATCTAGTTTCTTTGCTTCCCTGTAAGCAGGATTTTTCCAGGTTATGCCTGGAATCATTACTGCTACTTTTACGTATACAAAAGATTGTCCTGCTTTCTCTTTGATTAGCTCGAAGAGAAAATATCTGAAGAAGACGCGAGAAACGTAGTCATTTCTTGTGTGTGTGTGTATCTGACCAAAAGGCATAAATTCATTTCACCTGCCTCCTTCAAAGCTTTGTTAAAAGCAGATGCTTGTGCGAACACAAGATATATAAAGACGACGGTGAAGACAGGCTTGGAAGGGTTCGATGAAAACAGAATCTACTTTTTGTAAAGTAAGCAGGTTTTATGGACGTACCCAAAAAAACAAGGAATTACTTGAGGCTTTTATTATACTCCGACATACTTAGGATGGAATAAAATAAGGGAGCTTTCTCACTCACTTTCTCTTGCTTACTTTCCTTGATGCTATAATTCATCAATCTTGAACCCCATTTTCCCGGAAACAAAGGATCGAGAAATAGAAGGATTGCTAAAATCTAATAACTTCTAATATAAATTAAGCCGGTACGCTAAGTACATGCAACTTATTGCGCTGCCCAAACCAAAAAAATTATAAGCACTCACCACTACAAAAATCAGATCACCAAACTCCACATTTATGAACTCCGTACATATTTACTTCGATCGTAATCATGATAACGCATAAAAAAGAAGATGAAATAGGATATGTCCTCTCTACCTGGACATCAGAACTGAACACATCTTCGTAGAATTTTCGAATCCTTTGTCAGCTCACGTACCAATGGCATTGTTAAAATGAGGACGTAAGCTCTATGAAGAGCGCGCACACACACACTCACAAATACATAGGAATAGTAAAACTGGAAGCGGTGAGTAGAAAGGAACAAGTTGAAAGTTTTGTAAGGGCCGACATCGCGTTTGTTTCTTAAGGGGATTACCCAAAGGCCATAAAGTACCCACTATGCAGTAATGCTAGACAGGTAAGTAGGGAAAAGGGAAAAATCAATAGATTTTCCGGAATTTCTTAGAAATCACAAGAGAAAAGGGGGTTTGCATCAACGGAAAAAAATTCTGTGGAGAAATGTACTTTCTGTAATAAAATGAAGCATTGTTGTTCTTTTACGGGGAAAACTGCTGAGGTACATATTATTATAATGGAGCTATTTTCTAGAATAACAAAGTCCCTTCGTTTTCATTATAAAAGTTTACTTTATATTCATTTCCCTCTAAGAGAACCTACTTTCTCCAAAAAGTTGTTTTCTTATACTGCGATGGTCATAAAACGAACGGGGTAACAGGAGATAAAAAGATTGGAGGGAGCGAGTCTCGGAGATATTCTTTGATTACATGCTATGCGTTTCACGAAATAATATCCTTTTGAAAATTTTAGAGTTTTGCGAGTACGAAAGGGGTAAAGTAACAAGTTCATTCCTCTCCAAATGTGGGTAAGTAGGGAAGGAAGCACAGTGTTTGGACTCTGGAGAAGAGAGAAACAAGAAAAGAAGAAAAAATTGGTAAAATGGAAGATGTATAGCTCTCGAAATGGCGTTGTTTAATAGTTTCTGGAGATCTAGACCGGAAAATAGAATACATTTTCAAAGAGTGCATGGTTTTATGGGCCATACCGTTTGTGCGTAATGGATATTTCGGGATAAAATAAATGTTACAGAATTATGGAACCTTGGGAGAATGAGAGGAGATTTGTGAGAATGGAAAGTAAAAAGACGATATGGTCGTAGCTAGAAAAGTACAGCGAGAGAACAGTTCGATTTCCTTGTTTCTTTTGTAGATGCGTCTTTGCATTGAAACTAATGTGGCCTAACAATTTTTTCCAGGAAGACCTAAAGTTAAGACCAATAATCTAGCTCTTGGCCTACATTCACTCGAAGCTGAAACATAAAAATTTTCAAACAAAAATTGAATGGTATCTTCTACATTGTGTAAAAATGACTCTTTAGTAATTCAAGTGCGACTTTTAAATCATATTATATAATATTTACATACGCATAAACAGGTCGAGAACGGGTCAATTAAATTATTGCATAAAATGTCTTACCAGGTCTAAGTAGCGTATCTGTCCCTGTAAGTCGACGTGGGGTTGGTGCTACTGTTTGTATTGTCGAGTTCTGGTCGAAGAGAGTGAAGACGGTAACTCGACATTTAATGGAAACTGTAGGCGAGGACATCTTCTCCGAGACTGGAAGATCAAACGAGAACCTCGATATCGTTAATTTTGTCACTTGATCCATATTGGATTTCTTTGTTTCAGTCTTGATACCATGCCCCGGTCCGGCCTGTGGAATACATATACATATCATTAGAATTAAAGAAATTACATATTTTTCAATAATCGGAAATCCAGTATAATTAAGTTGGAGGTACGGTACAATGGGTAGAATTTATTGTCAAATGAAGCCAATAGCTAAGAGTGTGCGGCCGACGAGCGAAATGCACATTTGATTCGAGGCTTCGAGAAAGCCGAATTCATTATTCTTTATCGTGCTGCCCAACAATAACATTTGCCTATTGATAACTTCAATTTTTTTCAGCCCAGCTAAGAATATGAGCTAGCAGTTTTGTCAGAAGAGCGGTTTCTGCAGGAAAGTCCTTTTTCTCTGCCATCAAATGGAAACGACGCAATTAATTTCCGATGAGATCTTATACTCTCAGTGGTAATAACTTTCTTCAATATGTGATCAAATGATATTGACTGAAGGGAAAATTGTTGCTGCTTTTAACGGCACACCTGAGAGCATATGAAACTTTCCTTATTGGCTAAGTTAGTGCGTATTATCTTGAATACCTATGAACTCATACATTCATTTGACTCAAGTTCCTCACCTCTTCAAGAAATTCGCCACAGGAAAATGGTTAGACCTTGCCCAGACTACCAATTTACACAAGGCAGATAAGTAACTATGTACGTAGTAGGTTAAAATATGGCAAGTGATAGAACAAGCATCTTATCAAATGTTACTGCCTATCGCTATTATAAATAATCATTATAACCACATTGACCTTCGAACGTACAAGCAGCCTAACCAACCTGTGAGAGTGGTTTCTTAGTCTTCACTATCACGAGGCTCTATTTGGTACAGCTTGCACTTCCATAAAATGAAACGAGCAAAGATAACTTTTCATTTTTCTTCTTACCTGGACCCACGAACCATCTTTTTCTTGCTGGAGAAACCATGTAATATTAGCGCCAGGATAAGATGGAGGAGACTGACACTCGGCAGTTACAACGTCTCCAGGGTGGTATTGGGCTCGATCCAATTGAACCAAGGGCATGTCATCTACAATTACTGGAAAGCAAAATATCAAAGATATTAATCTGGTCACAGATTTCTCCTTCGGGATTTTTCACACGCCTTTAAGTAAATCAAAGAGAGATTGGATTGAATCTCCAGATAGAGTTTTCCATTTTGCCTCCTGTATGATGAAAATGAAACTATGATCATGAACCATGTTAAAATATATTTTCGGATTACGTGAATAACATTTAATTAATATTTTTCTAAGTCCAGGGGGCAACTGTGCACATCTCAAGTTGTTAAAATTATAGCATGTTGCTTGTTATCATACAATATATTTATAACCCGACAATGCTGTATAAAATATAAGTATAAAGCAATCGGTAAAATTAAACCGTTTAAAGATTTGCATTTCTACATTTTAGGAAAATTGAGTTTTCCTTTCCCAACAACATGCAAATACCAGACAGTAGTGAATCCGAATCTACGTCAGAGAAAAAAAATATCATCAATGACGCAGATTCTTTTTGCATCTCGTCCTCGCCCTGATCTAAACACAGTTTATTTTTCATCAACATTGCAATTTTTATTTTTCCTGCAGCACAATCATATTAGAATTCTTTGGCTAAAGATAACACACCACAAAAGAAGGTGAGGCTTTCCCCATAAAGTTTCGTATGCAGGAGGTAAAACAATAATATACTATAGTACTTCTACCACTTTCCAACTTTGTTATTTCTTTGGTAGAAAGTACATGCTATCGTCAGGAAATGGCATTTCTAATTTTTGCAATGCTACATATTTACTTCCTGATGTACTGGTAAAGCAAGACTCAGCTGCAGGTTCAAACCGACAAACGTTTGGTATCGGTGAATGTGGGTGAGTTAAATTTTGATAAGCTTGGTTTGTGCTTAGGTTTATAGTTTCGGGCAAATATTGTTTCGATATACTTAGAAATTTGATGCAGAGCGGTGGCAACATACTTTAAGGGCAAACACGTAAGTAGATCTTATGGGATGTGTATATATTATGCAGAATGCTGAGCTAAAATGTGAAAGTTGGAATTCCATTCCATCCAATGAACGAAATCAGAGAGGTTTTCAATCCCATCGTAAGTACACGAAGCGATTTGTACGAGTCGATGCTTTGACGCTAGCGAGAAAGTTAGAATCCAGCTTTTCATAAGCATGTAAACAATTCCCCAAATCGAAATGATTTCTAGTTCATTAATATATTCATTGAAGCAAAAGATTATTGTTTTGAACCTTAACTGGCTAAAGCGATTTATATAGCTTTTTCAGCATCTATGCATGCACATGTTTATCATAGTACATATATACATTCGGCTTCACATCCGTCGTGTTTATTATCTGAATCGACTTCCCGATTTTTGCAATTCTCATTCACTTTGAAATACGTGAGGATAGAAGGATAAGCAATCGTAATTCGATGCTTTGTTGACTCACAACTTCCATATTATCTTAAGCAAATCCTTCCTGTTAAGCGTGGCTAAAAACAACAGTAAAGCATCATTGTTGTCAAAACAGGTGAAAGTTTTGATGTTGCAGCGAATTCTTTCCATCTTTAATGAACTTTCAAACACAAAATGTTCTTCAAATTACTTGTATGGCTTAAGAAACATCTCTGAGAGTCATTCAAAATAATCTTCTCAAATGACATTAGTGAATTATTGCCTAGAAATACAGCAACATCACTCATACAAAAATAGCTATTTATCTAATCCGGCCCACGCAATCGTCGTCTAATATGCCGATTTGAACTGTGAGGAGGTTTTAGTTTACATAGGTTTGGTTGATGAAGGAATCAAAGCAAGCTGGGTAGTTCATAATACTGCCACATTATATTAGGTATAGTATGT
>JAHZNI010002922.1:0-10058 GCA_027744415.1 Seira ritae
GAGTTTAAGTCGTTAAGAGAAAGGATTGGTTGACAATGAACAATATTCACAACAAGAATTGCAATAACTTTTTATTTCAAGCTGAAGTTCAGAACTTATGTATGTTGACATTGTATGATGGAATCATTTGCGTTTTTGCTGCAGCTGATTTAAAAACTTGTGCAACTACCACCTTGATATACATACTTTAACTAACATCTCACCGATTTCATCAGGACTCAAATTTTGATTCTCACGAAGTTACCTCACCTCACTGTAAGATTTTTTACTGCGAGCAAAACATGTTTAGGGCATACCCACATAAAAAAGTAAAATTACCCCGGCCTTTCATTCCCGAAAAAAGCATCTCGTTTCACTCCTAATGAAACTTTTTCTCCAGCGTTCAAGTCAAGTTGGCAATAAAGGGGAAAAGTCAAAGTTTCTATTTTTATTGCCTTGTCGAATCGCCACAACATCACATCTCATTCGCTCATGGTTCTCTCCTCTCGTCCGGCGAACCAGCCATTAGGATATTTACGACAGGGAAATTTCGTTTATAACATTGCATTACTGTATTCCGAGTCCATACTAGTATTTCAGAGCTTGACCAAACAAACGGAACCCTCATTTCTCTTGTTTTCAGGCCTTGAAGTTTTATTGCGTCTCTGCCAATCCTGTCACACAGCTAATGGACTAATCTCACTTCTATACCTTGGTCAGGAGTCTAGACTGACCGGCGCAGGCATGTCCGGATTCAATAAGGCATACTAGAAAATACATATGCAAGTGCTACGGACCTTAATGTAGTTCGGGAATCATGCATATGTCCTATCCCTTTTCATTTTTTGTCCGGAGCTCTGGACCAGGACTGGACTTCGCTTTTTAAAATGAGCCGTAGCGTAAAGCGTAATTCATTGGAACTCTATAATTGTCATTCATCCGGAATTATTTCGGACTAGGAAAATGATTTTTATTGCTGTCTCAAAAGTTATCATAGCACATCGTAAAATCCGTACGTGGATGAATGGAATACATGCATTTCTATAATCATGACTTTATGATGCAGAAGAACACTTGATGTTTTTTTCTCCTGCATCCGTGCACCTTCTCGTGCGCAGGAGCCTCGTTCAAAACATATTCCGGTGAGACAATGGGATTTGAGGATTTTTCTCCGAAAAAATATTATATTCCAGGAACGATAAGTTTTTCAAGTGTAGGCTGTCTTTGAAAACTAGAAAACATTCTTGGTTAACAATTTTAAAAGGCTTCAAAGTTAATTTTTAGATGCAAAATCTTTCGATCGGTTTTGTTTATCCTACGCATAAGCTGGATAAAACTTGGCGTTTTAGCTGAACTCTGAACTAGGACCATGACACGATTCGTACGTCAGTTAGGGTGCTTCCCTCTTTCGATTACCTGTCGTAATTCCCTCTTGAATTGGATTGAATTCTCCTTGAAGATCTCAGCATCTCTTCTCTACACATTCCATATTGTTTCCTTCTCCACGCACAAATAAATGGCATGTTCTTGGCAGTAATAATAGGGATATTTATTCGTGGGAAACGAAGATATCCTCATTTCCTCTCGTATCGTGTGGAGATATGAATGGTATCATCAAACATGATCTGCTGATGATCATGATCATGTTTTTTACTTCTTTTTCTTTGTATGTAGCTCAGTAGCTCCTTCTTCTCCAGAAGAAGATGAAAACGATCATTGTAAGAAGGACGCTGCAGGGATGAGAATAAATTTTGTTGAATTGGCTTTTTTCCTGACTTGCTGTAATCCATATCGCGTGCTTTTTAGAGTGGAAAAAAGGAGAAAGAAAAGTTTTTCTCTCTGTCTCCTGAGTTATATATGGAGACAGGTACGAAGAAACGAACGGTAGAGTTGGTTTGGTAGCGTGTTTGTATGATTTGGCTCAAGCGAAAGTATGGCTCGTACTTACGTACCTGGCCCGCTTTAGTGGATATTCCATTTCCTGCCAAACAGGAATCCGGAATATTTCCAATTTTCGCTCAGAAAAAGAATATATCGGTATCGGTACTCCGCTATTTTATTGGGCTTGTTGACATGCCGTTTGATTTTAAAGAATTTTTCAGAATGTTCATGTTCATGATTTTGTTTTCATCCGGATCCGGGGAAGGAAATGGAATGAATGGAAGAAAGCTTTCCACTTCGTAAAATATTGCTAATTTAATTGGCTTGGATGTAAGCTGGGAAGGAGGCTCCTTTTCTGGAAAACATTCCAACTTCCTTTGATCAGCATCCAGAAATAAGTACCTAGGTACTTATATAGCTAGTGTTGATTAGAAAAAGATCAAACAAGATTTTATGAATTGGATGAAAAAGACGTGGATTTGCCAGAGTTATTGTCGCACTAATTAGCAATGTTTAGTTTTTATCAGTGTTTATGGAAGCGAGTGCCAATTAGCTGCTCTCGACAGAAGTGAAAATGTGGAAAGTTAAGAGTTCATTTCGAAAGGAAAAGCACATAATAGTATTTAGCGACAAGCGACTCTAAATTAATTTCGATGGGATTTATTTAATTTACAGGGCTACCTGATATCTTCAGCACCACCCCTGAGAGCTTGGAAACCTGAAAAGCACAGCTCAATTGGCCTAAATGGTTCGAAAGCTTTGTTCTCCTCGAAATCATCATCATCATCTTCGTCGGATCTGGATGGAAATCCTATGTCGACTGCATCTACTTCCACCGTTCCTTCTTCGAGTGCCAAAATTGACTTAGCCAATATGTCGACCATGTCCTCGTCTCAGCTCTCCGCTCATGAAGGTAAGAAAGAATATATGTACCTATATTTATTTGCATACAATTCAAAAATCATAAAACTTAGTACATAAGTAGGAATACTTAATAATATTTTTTATTACATCGCCATCATCATCACCCAGTTTTCACTTAAATTAGTCTGAAAAGGCATTGGCGAAAAATTTTCTCGTTAAATTTATCCAAGCAGTGGAAAATTAAATTTTGTCGAGCGTTGCCAATTACATGCAAAAATATTGTGCTTGTACAATGTGTGCAAGCTTGTTAGAGAAAGTGAAAGTAGCTTAATAAATAGCAATTTTGAGAGGATATATTTACACTTCTCTCTTTGGTGGTGTGACTTTTTGCCCTTTAATTTTACTCCGGGGAATTCAATTAGAATTTGTTCTAGTGTGATGGGTTTCAAAGAGGTGGCTCCCAGTGCTTCCTTTAACTGTACCATAAAAATTCATAAGTTTGGCGGAATTCCAAGAAGAATAGAAGAAATGGACATATTGCTGTACATGTGACGTGATGTATCATGTATGTATGTATCCTATTTTCCTGAAGCTGTTGAACTACATATTTTTAAAATAACAAGCTTAAGGTCAACATGATCATGTTTCGTTATTGCTCATCGGACAAGCTGACACATTTTTTCAATCGGAAGCGGAAGTTTAATAGATGCACTTTCTCATCAACTTCCAAATGTCTAAAAAAATTATTATGGAAAGCAAATGATCAAATATCACCATCACACAAGAAAAAACAAAATATCAAAGTTCAGTGGAAAATTTTTTTCATGATCCCCACATGACAAACATTTCTTCTCATGTGGAAATGCACTGTTCACGGTTCATGGAACTGGTAATCATATCGAATGTCATATTTCAGCAATTTCCGTCCCTAAATGTTTCCTGAACTGGAAGGAGGAAAACGTGTTTCATTTGTTTGGTGTCATATGTATGGCACACTTTTCCACATTCTACCTCTAAGTTAACGTGTTTCTAGTTAACACTCCGCAAATGTGTATGCAGGGAACAACGCGATACACAAGAATATTTTGCATTATTGTAAAATTCGCACTGCATAATACCCAACATATCTAATATCCATATCACTCATTCACAATTCACTGCTGTTCACACAGAGTATCAAAAGCTTGCGAAAAGTTTGCGAACCGAGAAAAGCCTACGAAGATGATGATGCCGGATGCGGATGACGTGCATCATATCATATACGTCCGCGGTTTTAAACCTTCGCCCAGATCATTTCGGCTATTTATCTTTACGGGAAATTATGAAACACCGTCGCTTTTTCTTCCCTCTATCCTCCGTCATCATGTGCTGGAAAAAATGGGAAGCCAGCAGCTGTCACGACAAACACGTTTTTCTACAAGAGCAAAAAAATGCAAAAAAAAAGGACTGCCTTAGATGCGGTACAACACTACGTGCTGACGCGAATATTTTTTTGCTTTTCGCTCGCTGAATAAAACAAATGGGTTGTTTCGGGAATAATTATTTTTTACACAAATCAATTTGCCGGTTTTCTAGGAGAGACGATTTTTCATTTTCTCTTATGGTGACAATTAAGCTTGGCGTTTTCTCTTTCTCGGAGTTCTTTTTTGGCATGATTAAGAGCATCGTAATCCGTACATCAGTACATGTACATATGTACACGTTAGCGTATTCTCAGCTCTCAACTGCTGTCTGCTGGGATAAGTATGGTTTTAAAGCTTTCAGAGACAAAAAATGTGTTTCAATCTGTGTACACGCTGTGTTGTAGTGTTGTATATGTACAGCCCAAGTTTTTGCAACACTTTATCCCACTGGAGCCATGAGTTAACCTTAAAATTTTATGGGGATACACCACATCATTTAGTAGGAAACTGGGCTAGTTTCCTACTTCAAATCTGTCACGTCCGCGTAAATATTTGATGGGGAGAAAAGTTAACTTCTTGAGCTTTAACTTTAAGTAGTGGCTTTAGCAATGTCCAAATTGACTTTTCTTGAAGGATGTACAGTATACATATTATGCAAAGCTATATATAAATATACTGTCCTCTGAAGAGGAATGTTCCAAAATATCTTTGGTATGGTCAATTAGGCACTGCACTACATTCTTTCTATAATAGCGTCACGGTAGTTTAGCAAACATTTTTTCGGAATAAAATGACAAATTAGCAAGACATTTACTACTACTACATCCATCCAACTCGAACCAGTTCTGCTTTTGTAGTGCTGACTGGTGCTGACCTCGAAAGGTGAAATTGGACCTTGCAGAAATTTAATCTACTACATACACCATTAGTAGTACTAGTATTACCATCCAACTCGAACCAGTTCTGCTTTTGTAGTGCTGACTGGTGCTGACCTCGAAAGGTGAAATTGGACCTTGCAGAAATTTAATCTACTACATACACCATTACTAGTACTAGTATTTATTTTTGCAACAGAAATTGATAAGACATTCCAAAAATAAAAATGAGTATTAATATAATAAAATAATCCTTATCAAAACAAAGAAACTAATACAGAAGAGAGCGAGTAAGAAAAGTGTTCTGTTTTTCCTTCACTTTTCTCGAAACCGCATGGCCAAAAAAGAAAATTCTTTGCTTTTCGGTGTTTTTTGGTGTTGTGGATGCTTTGCTTTGTGCTTAAGCTCAATCCTTTTAGGAACAAGTCTTCCATTTCATCATCATAAAACATTAGAGAAAAAGGCGTGTTGTGATATATGGGGCGATAAAGATGAGAAATGAAGTGGAAGTTCATGCTTCCCCTGAAATCATTATACATGATAATGATGATGAAGATGCATTTTTAGTGAAAAAGATTCTGCTCGGCTTACTTAGCTCATCTGAAAAAAATGATGATGATGACGATGATGATGTTGATCCATATGAATATGAGTGTGACCAATATTGATATGCATATATTATAGCTTACATTCCAAATATCTACCATAATTCAGGTTCATCTGGTATGGTGCTATAGATGAAATGTATATCATAACCTCATTAATATGCATATATTATAGCTTACATTCCAAATATCTACTATAATTCAGGTTCATCTGGTATGGTGCTATAGATGAAATGTATATCATAACCTCATTTTTCATAGGGCTGCGTCACTTTGTTATGGAGGTAATAAGAGCATGAACATATTTTCAAGAAAGTGCTTGGATTATTAGCGAAATTCGCCAGAAACTAGTCAGGGGATAGTTTTCCTTTCCTTCAGTCTTTCCACGACTTGGACCAAGTTCGTTCCGTTTGTGTGAGCAAAGGAAAAGTTATTTCTTCTTTGTTAGGAAATTGAAGGGTAAATTTGCTTTGAGGGGAACAATGAGTGAGTCGGAGGTCGAGGGGTCGTCGATCCTAGACAGCTTCGTAAGGCTACTCTCCTCCTTGCTCTCTTTATTTCTGTGATGATAATTACTACTAAATCAATATTAATTATCCCATTCCATATTCTTCCTCTTCTCATTCTCCTGCTGTAGGTTCAGACGTGTAAAATATTTATCTTCGGTGCTGCCTTCGGAGCGTTCTTGGTATGCAATACGCGTCGTGCTAGTAGCTGAACATGGGTCTCGCATTTTAATTGAATTTTTTTCTTGCCTAGTCAAATTCAGGTGAAACATTCAGAAAATTGTATGTTGTGTGTATTGTGTAGAGCTACTATCTTACCAAGAATATTCCCATGTTGAGAATCTCCCATGAGGGGGACACTGACTCGATGCGAGGAGAGACGTACCTGAGCGTTCCTACAGGCGAGGCTGTGAGAGTTCCAACCTTCATCTCAGAATGGAGGGTTACGGATCCCAGCGAAGAGCCTAAACTCAATCCTGAAGTGCACAACAGGCGCAGGCGAAGCTCATTACTGTACCCGTGTAAGAGATAGATAAGCGGATTCGTTCATTTGGAGGAAATAATAATAATTTTCATTAGAAAAGAAAAAAGTTCTAGATTTAAAATCTTTTTAGTATTTCATTTTAGTGAACCAGTTCTCAAATTACATAATTAATTTAATATTACGGAGGTGAGCACAAAACGATATTATTAAGTTTAATTCATATTTAAGGAATACAATAAATTTCTAAGCATTTTGAACTTCCGAAAAAAAGCAATTTGCGAATTTATGCTAATATCACTGTCTACTTTAACGTGTAATAAATGGACTTTGGTGAATTGCCAAAAAGCATCTTGGTTTTCATATTCCAATCCGCTACGCTCCTCTCTCTCCGCTCTCATTATTTAATCTCGGTAATCACACGTTCATGTTCACTCCTGAGCGGTTGTTGCAAAAGCATCATTTCTCAAAAAAGATTTGCGTGTTGACATATTTTTTTATTAACTTCATTTTAAAATCCGCTACGTTCCTCTCTCTCCGCTCTCATTATTTAATCTCGGTAATCACACGTTCATGTTCACTCCTGAGCGGTTGTTGCAAAAGCATCATTTCTCAAAAAAGATTTGCGTGTTGACATATTTTTTTTATTAACTTCATTTTACTTGCTATTTATTTTAGAGCAAATAAAATTGCTCCATTTTATAGTTAAATTACTTGCCTTCAATTAGCTCAGCTCGGCCTAGCCTTTTCCTGATCCGATCACAAAATTACTAAGGCGCGGACTTTCGGTACTCACTTTCCTCACTTTAATTTTTCAGACTTGCCTAAAATGGGAACTGAAAGAGTAAAGAGCAAGCTAAGCCGTGTAATAATCGCTCATTTCCAAAGCAGTCCACGTAATTCTCTGTGTGCAGGATTCTCCGCTACTTTTCATGTACCAGAACCAGAAGAGTTTAGGTTTCATCCTTATCTTCGTTGTTGTGTTTGTTGCTTGCAGAGGAAAAGAATTATTCCTGGAAGTTCTCTTAAAACTTTCTTTTTTTCTATATAACCCCACTTTTGAAAAGAATTTAATGTAACCATTTTGCTCATCTGGGAAGAAAATATCATGTACAGTATAGGTAGTGTACGGGGCGGGTGGAAAAGGAGAGAATAAAAAAGTTGTTGAATGCCAAAGGCATTAAGGAAGAGTTTTTCTTGAGTTGAGTATGAGTTGCAAGACCCTTAAAAACATTTTCTTTTTTTCTCTCTCTTCTTGTAGCACATAAAATGGAATAAAGTTTTTCTGGCTAAAGCTCATGGGATTGAACCTGAGAAAAATAGGAAATATCTGGGAGGGAGGAAGAATAATGTTTAGGTAGGTAGTACCTGTGTTGCATTTTTGAAAAGAGATATCATACTTGGATAGATGAAAGAAGGAGATCCTCCATACTGAATAAAAAGAATTGGGATTGGGATGGGTGAGTGTGTAGTATTTTGCTCTAGTTATTTTGTGAAACATAATACCCTTTTCCTCCGATCCCTGGCCTGATCCGAACTTGCATCATCACCATCATCATAACAGATGTCAGTAAATTCAAATGTGGAGTAAGGAGAATAGGAGAGCAATTCTGGAGAAGACATAAGAAGGAAGATAGAGTTTCGAAGAGAAGTGAAAGCTCTGAAGGAAACTTAAAGGATTATATTTTCCAACCACTCGAATTTTAAAAAACAAATTCTATTCCTTGTCATCTCATCAGACCAGCAGAGACCATATTCAAATCATTTTCGTTTTCTGGAGACTGCCTACGGGTCGACGAACTGTGACTACAAATGTGATGGTAGGTGATAGTCACTCCACTTCCGCTTTTCTTTCTCAAATTCACAACTTTCTATGTCGCAATTTGTTTTCACTGTGCTCGCAATTTATGTAAATATTGGGATGGGATGGGAGTTGCAAAAGATGCGGTTGTGGTGGACGCATGCAAATACATAAGGTTGTTATTATTTCAACGAAATTATGAACCGCGAACAAAGATGTCGATGACGAAAAAGGCGGTTTTTAATTTTTAGGAGAAAAACTTCGGAACGAACTGAACTGAAAGGGTGGTTCGCACATTTATTCTTTGATTTCGAAGTTATTATGCTTACTGGTCTACATTAAACTTAATTACAATCCCCAAACCTTGTCATGATCATGCTTGCGTCAAAGCGGAAATGAAATGAAATATGCCTCAAGGTGTTTTTATTATTTTTATTCGTCTTATTCAGCTCAGACTTCGAGACTTCTCTCCTGACTTTTTTTAGCTCACTTTCCAATACAGATTTCTAGAAGGGGAAGATATGTCAGAAACTTTTCCTCAATCTTCAAAAAAAAAGTTTAGTTTTGGAAACAAAAGGGAGAAAGCAAATAATTAATTTTAATTCTAACTCTCCTTGTTTTCCCCCAAAAGCACTAATTAGGGTTGGCTTTCTCAGCTTCGCAGCTGCGGGATCCCATCCGCGAACAAGAAGTTTCCTTAAGATAGTGAAAGCGATAATGAGAATTAGTATCTCTTAAGTAAATTTCGAAAGTTTGCCCATAAAAAGGATATTTTCTTTCTTACACAATCCGATAATTACTTCGTCCTTGTATATTTCTTATTCAGCATAGCATGGCTTATCATGTCTGTGGCTTGGTTTGGCATGTGCCACTACCACTTCACCACTTGTGCCAAAAGCGAAATATTCTCATTTCTGTCTCTCGTTTATGGCAATTCACAATAAGTACGCGAAGAAATCTTCTGCCTTTGATTCTTAGTGAGATAAGTACCACTGCTTGCCCCTCAAGCTTATTTAGCGGAATGCTACACTACACAGCAATTCAGAAGGTATGACTTTATTTGCGTCATGAATTAAGAGCACAAGTTGTGTACACTTTCTTCCTCATGTCCTGTCCTTTTTCCTGACAAACTTTTTTTATTTTCTCTGGTGAGACATGACATGAATGGATTTTTTAGAGGAAGCGTTCATGTTTTACTACTAGAATCCAGTTCCTAATCTCTAGTTTGTTTTGAGTAGGCAATAATGTGTAAATTGCGAAAAAGGAATAGGAGCGGAGCAGGTGCTAGAGCAGTACTACAAGGTGAAAAGAGTTTTTTTCTTATCGTCTTTTCCAAGTTTGGCAATTCGTGTCATCCAAAGGAATTCAAAGAGACTTATGTTCTCTAGTTCAGTTTGTAAACGTATGCATCTATAGGTATTCCGCATCTAATGTATGGGGATAAGAAAAAATATATATTTTTGGTGTGTGCACTCCATAGGCAATTCCCAGAGGGTGAACTTGCCGAGACTTGTCGTTGTCGGGTCATTGTGAAGGAAAAGGAAAACGGATATTGCAACTGTCGACTACTTTCACTAGGAAGAAAGGAGAAAAGCCAGCTTATACATACTTCTTATTTTATAAAATAAAATCCACCACAATCTACTACACGTATTACTAATCT
>JAHZNI010002923.1:0-16803 GCA_027744415.1 Seira ritae
AACAAAACTTTCACTTTCAAACCAGTCATTCTAAATGAACTGAAGGAACTTAAAAATATCTGTGCAAAATTAAGCATTTGGAATTCACTGGAGAAGGTTTTTATGGTCCACAATAGCATAGCAGCAGCTGGAAAGACTCATTCTATATTTTACAGACTTTCCCTTCTCATTGTGTTGCGTGCGTGTGTCGTCGTGTTTGTGTGGAATGCAGATAAAGAGCAAGCTTTTCTTCACCCTATATGACTATGACACATTCCAACTTCCGAATTGTCAACCACTTTCCCCTTCCACATTATTCACATTTCACATCCACACGCATTTTCATTGTGAGTCACACAGCCCACGACCGACCACAGAAGAAAAAGTTGGGGAAAAGAACTCTCCAAGTACCTAAGCTAAGCATGGAAGACAGCAAAGCAAACAGAAAGAAAATACATACAAAAGGCCCATTTAGATCAACTCCCCTTTTTTCTCGTTCCCAAGCTGGAGTGCTATAATAAAAAATTGGCTCTATTTTTTTGCTCATTTCCCTGCCAGACACCTCTTCTCCCCATTCCATTTTTTTCTTACATTCAACAAACTGCTTTTTGCCCTTTCTTTGCCCACGCTCCACAGATTTTCCGGGGAAACGGAGTATGTAATAGGCTGCGTGCTTGCGTGGCGATAAACAGAGAGATGAGTTCATTTTCCAGGGAATTCCTGAAAAGGGGAAATGGCCATTAAAATAATAACCAATGTGAATGAGAATGAGATTATGCCTTCTATTGGATTGTGTTGCATCCGTGTCGTAGTAGCACAAGGTAAGATCTTACGAGACTGACGACTGAGCACTGAGCGTGGATGATAAAAGAAAGGAAAATAGGAGACAGATGCATTTTCGGCTCCCTGAATGCTATCATGATTGGTTAGTCATGTTTTAAAATGTCCATATTTTGAAAATGAACTTTTTCTCGCATTACCCCCATACTAAATTATTTTAATTAAAATACCCGTGTACCGCCATTCCCAGAAGCCACTGGCATGGTATCTGGTGAGTTTTCCTTGTTCGGACTTCAGATTCTGGAATTTTCTTGTGTTCTATACTGAACGGAGGAAAATGATGGGGATGTTTTAAGCCATAATAAACCAAACATTGTAATAAAAATAAATAATATGAGTAGCTTTCCCCTTTTCATCTTGCTCTTGCACCCTAGTTGAATTGTAGAATGTTTAAACTTCTACCGAGAAAATAGTCCAGTCCTAGCCTCGGAGGAAAACTAGACCCACGAATCTCGAACGCACTTAGAGACCCTGTTCCTCCCAGCTTGTTGCTGCCAAAATTTTTTCGTGGATACAAACACTACCATCAGGGCATGACAAAGAAGGTGTGCAATGAAGGCAAGATGTGCGCCCGTGCAAATTTTTTGATTTTGACGTATCTGGTAGAACTTGAGACGCTAATTCCAATGGTAAGTTCGTTTTTCAAAATTCGGTCCCTAGCGCGCGCTATAGTGCCTTCAAGTTACCGTCCAAAAATTCAATTTTTGCGATTTTCATGCACATTTAAAATGTAAAAAGCTGCATTCCACGCTTCATGCAACGTTTAAATGAGTTTGATGATAATGATTTTACAGAAACTTATCAAGACTTAATCAAAAATCAGAAAAATTGAATTTTTGGAGGGGAACTTGAAGACGCTATAGCGCGCGCTAGGGACCGAATTTTGAAAAACAGACTTCACCATTGGAATTAGCGTCTCAAGTTCTACCAGATACGTCAAAATCAGAAAATTTGCACGGAAAATCTTGTCTTCATTGCACACCTTGTAATGTGTGTTGATCTAAATTGCATTCCAGACGCCCTCCTTGACTTGACTTGCGTTTTTACTATTTACATAAGTACTACTATTGAAGACAAAAAACGTCTCAGTCTCGTGCATTATACATGGCGCAAAGAAAAAAACAAACAAAAAAGAAATGCTCGTTGACTAAATACGATAGATGCATCTGTATGCAGGCTTTAATACCTCTCTGGAAAGCACCCATTGAATCTTGAAAGCTTTTTACAGATTTACTTTTACGGAAAGAGACAAACCTTTCATTATTCAAAGACTTCGAAAAGTTTTCTTTTCACAGTTTCAGTTTCGAAAGACTTCTCAATAGTTGAACGATTTTTAAAGCGCGGAGAAACGCTTAATTGACCAGAAGAATTCTTATTATTTCAAAAATTTTGTAGACATTTAATGAATTCATTCAACAAAAACCCTTTGTCGTAACAGACATTTTTGCATGTTAAATTCTTAGACAATGCCATAATGCTTTAAGTGCCTAGTAATGTGAAAAGTAAAATGCACTCATATATGACTATGCTTAAAATTGAAGTTGCAATTTATTTGCTATTATTTTAATATTATCCGGATTCACATTTTACAGCAGAAAGTGCAAAGATGATCGACTTGCCCCGATTAATCACTTTTCTATCATCTGCATGATAACATTTAATTTACTCATTAAATCGTGAAAAGTGGAAGCAGGAACAGGTAAAACAGATTTGATTGATAACTGCATGTTATTATTATATGTACATCAACATTTAAAATAATTTTCGGTGTGCCGACATATGATATAAAACAATTGGTATGAAGACTAAATGGTATAAACCAAAAGGTCTAACGACAAATGGTATAAATTTGAAATTTCGAATTTTTTAATTGAAACGGTTATTCAAGACGGTTGCTTACGACTAAATGACTTGTCACGACGACTTTAAAATCAAATTTTGGCTTGATTTTACCGAGCTTAGTTAAAAATTTCGTTTATCTCTCTTGGTTTTATGCCATTTGGTTTATACCTTATGCACTTTATTCCATTTGTTTTATACCAAATGTCGTACAATCAATTTTCATTGCAAAAAAAGAACAATTAGACTTTCAAATATATTTCCCTATATCGGTCAACTTCTGTTTTACTTCTGCAATTCCATATTTCCTAGTTTTGACCGTCCAGCCAAATAACTTCTCACGCGTCATAGTATCAAAGTTAGTATAGTAATAATCCTTATCAAATGTAATCCTAGTCTCCACAGATTCCAACTCTGGAAACACTTCCCAAAGATTCGAGAACGTCAAGTCCCTAAGGCCACCTCTGAAGTTCACCATCTCCCCATGACGTTCGTGACTGATCATAAACCGTTCCAGTTTCTTCATTAATCTCCGCTCCCCAAACTTCATTGACCAATCGAGCCCCTTCAAACTCTGAGAGTTGCGGAGAAAGTTCAGCGAAAATAGAGAGATGATGCCTTCTGTGCTGGAGGTGGAGTAGTTGACCAAAAAGGCGTCATTATTTTCGAAGTAAAACTTGAAGTTGATAAGATTAGGTAATCTGAGAGATGGAAGTTCCTTCCCAACAGTGATGTCAAACATGTATAGGGATAAGCTTTCCAAGGTTGGAATATGGTTCAGATAATGAAAAAAGGTTCCTAACTCCAAGCCATCTCCTCCAAACCTATGAGACAGCGATTTCAATTTCCAGTTGGAGGCAAGAGGTTCCATGATTTCTATAATGGCTGGATTCAGCGCACAATTTCCAAGAAACATGTTCAGTTTCAAGGATGACAAGAGAGGCTTCGATTCCTCCAAGAAAAGGCGGTTCTCTTCACATTTCTGAAATCCTGTTAAGCTCATGCTTTTGATGTGTAAATTCGGCTGAAGTACAGCGGTAACGAGGGTGGTCATTATTTGAAGACTTGGAAAATTGCCGAAGTGGATACGTTCCAAATGACGGAGATGAGGAAATGGGTGGTCCCTTATGCTTTTCATGAAGTTGGAGTTGGTTTGCTTAACATTATTGTTACCATTTATGTACGACTCACAATATGCATCAAAGTTCATTTCGAGCCACTTCAAATTCGGCATCAAACTAACCAGTTTCCGAAGGAACAGATAAGCTTCAGTGATTTTCACTCCCAGCTTAGAGAGTTCCTCCATGATGGGAATGTATGAGAAATACCAAATCTGATCACCGACCGATTCAAAAAGAGAAATCATCTTGTCCTTGAACTCAATAAAGCATTCGTGTTCCCTTCCGGCGGGAAGGTTATCTGAAGCGATCCATGTGGAGATTGCCCTATGGAAAACTCGTTTCCCTCGAGTTTCACTGGAGCCCCTACAATAATTTTCTAGGAGACCGTTTAGTACACTCATTTCATTCAGTTCGATTGTATTAGCCGAGTGATTTATTTCTCCGTTGGAACTCCGAAGGGCCTTCTCGAATTCCTCCTCAATGTGATGATCCACAGCATTTTTCATTCCCTTGGAGAATGTTCGCAAAATCTTGAGATCAAGTCTTCCATTGCCCCATGATCTTCCCTTAAATAAGGCAGATTTTTAATACCCAAAAGCTGAAAAAGTAGGCATTCTTGAACCTTTGATTTTTGGGAAAGATCACGAAACCTTGGATGAACTTCCCATAAGTTTATCAAGTCTCTAGGATTCTGGACATGAGAAAGGATTTCAGCCCACATCTGCAAACACATTTAGCGAAGAAAACAAAAACAATATTGCATTAAGATTTTAATTATATTTTACATTGAATCTTTCAATTTTAAAATGATCATAATCTCACTTCGTCTGGCAGGCCAAATAATTTCGATCTGGATTCATTTTCGACCATCAGCTTTCTCTCGTGTAAGTTTTTCACAAGGTCTCGTCGCACCTTGCCCTTCTTTTCTTTTAACTCTGCTTTCCTCGTTTTGATCATTTCTTGGAATTCCTGGGCTTTTCTGGAAGGTTCCATTGTTCTTCGGACAGAGCTCCTGTGATGGAATTGCTTCTGCAATTTCAAACTAATTCAGAAAATACTTTAACGTTTTCAACAGCTCAATGCAGTCTACTCCATCAAATGCAACCATATCATATCATTCAGAATGCATTGCGCAATCAATACTAAAAATAATTTTCATATAACCTGGTAAAAGCCATTTCTTAGAAAATTTCACAGTTGCTTAGGTAGATACTGCACATTCTATCCATCATATTTTGTCTTTGTCACAAATAGATGCATATAGGTACAATGCAAAAATGAATGCATAGCATGTTTAGTGATTAAGTAAGTAGTACTCATTCTACCATTTCTGGACTGGTCAACAACAATAAAGAACATGGACATTTGCGATGCATGACATGACACATGAATACAGGGAGTCAAGTATCTAGATGATAACAAGTTATGTATATAGATATGAATATGACTGAAGTCAAGTTATGTCCAGCGCTAATTGATTAATTGCAAGTTGACTATTTTGGTACTATGCATAGCCAATTAAAGCCATACATATACACATATCAGCTACTGTATCTTCTTCGTCTTGGTACAAGATACATGTACATACATAATAATATGTGCGTCGTTATCTCTGAAATTTTTTTTGCATGCATCCACTGCAATCTTCATCCAGGCAGTAATATTTAGTCAGTAAAGAAGGAACATAATAATGTTTTGCAATCAATCTAATGTGTCTCGTTGCTTTCCGGTTTTCCTGGAAGTCATAGATGAGCTGTCCATGTCCTCCTCATTGTCAGCAAATAGAGTTCTTGCATGAAAACTTACAATCATGCTTAGTCCAGAACGCAATACCTATCTATTCCAGATGGACATATGTATGGGAAGAAACATTTAACCTTGCTCCTTGCTTACGACTTATTTGGCACGCTGTCTCAGCTAAATCAATTAAAAGTAGAAATATATGCATAGACTTTTATCCGTCAATTAAAGAGTGAAAAAACCAGCAACTAAAGTAGATTCATGAAACGATTTCCGAAAATGTCACTAATGGGAGTTTGCACAGAATTATTGCGCGTAAAAATAACATAATTGAATTTTTTATTGAAAAAATTGATATGAAATTAACTGAAAGTTTGTTGAAATGCGAAAAATGGTACGGTTAATATTAACGTAACTTTAATGCCAATTCAGCAACAAAAAATTGTTCAACAAAAACGATTCACCCTTTAGAAATCCACAATTAACCTACATAAATTATTCTAGGTATAATAGTTAACATCAATCTTCCCTCCCCTACAGAGGAACCACTGCTCATACTGGATCGCCAGCTTGGTGCAACCAAAAACATGCTTGCAAGTCATCGGCCCAGATTGGCAATTGTGTGGAAGATCCTTCTCCGCAATTACGAATAACACGATCACTGCAAATATCAGGGTGAAGAGGATGTACAGGATCAACATAATCTTCCGTAGTTTCTCGCCCTGATAAGAATATGATGAAAATTATAAAGTTTAGGCTTTCTTCCATATTTATATCAAATTCTTTAGATTGGCGAGTCTCCAAATTCATACCGCATAATCGCTAATCGAAGTCCACGGCAGCAATGGAATGAGTGGGCACCACCAACCCCTTCTCTTGATCCCAAAGCCGAGATCTATCCTGAATTGGGCAAACTACGGAGATGAAAAATACAGATTAATAAAACAGCATGAGTTCAAAATAATATGTTGTATCTGCACAGTTTCTTAAATAAGTTACAGTTAGGACGATGTGGAAAAGCAGGTCGATCCCGACCAATGTTGCTGCCACAAACACAATTAGACTAATTCCCTGCAAAAAGAAATTAGAACGGGGTAACATGATACATGACAATACAATTCATTAAATATGTTTTAGACAAATAGCGAAGATGAATACTTACAATTGGCAAGCCTGTTGTATCGTCACATTTATTCAAGGATGGGGACTGCGGAATCCATGTACTTAGAATCACAGCAAGCACTGAATTGCATTAAATAAATAGTATCTTATTTCAAATGAACTAATCTTGAGAAATGAATTTCTAGTAGATGTAATGGAGAAGCTCACCATTCAACAAATAATGCACGAAGCCGAAAAGAGCATGACAAGTCATCGAAACAATTCGAAGACACTTTCCACCACTCTCATATCTAGGCGCACATCTGCACCCACCCAGAAATATCAGCAATCCAAAAATTACAAAGGAAAAGTATCCAATAATCATATGAGCCCGAGCAGCTTGATGCTCACTTCTGCCCCAAACTGGAAAATTCGGTATAATCGCGGAATGGCCAGAAGAGAGCAGCATCGCGGACAGGATCATTCCAAAAACATGAACCTATCCAGAAAACGTGTTGATAAGGATTCGCGAAGATGAGTTAAATTAAAATAAAAAAATGGCCTTTAGTAAGTCAGCATCACTTACCCAATACCACATCGCAACTCCATAGCATGGTCTTCTCATGAATGTCTCCTTGAAATATCGAGCAACGAAGATGTAGATTGGGGTGAGGAAGAAGGCCACGACTGAGCAGAGGAGACCATGATACTTGCGCCCGTGCTGTGAAAATTGCAGGAAGAAAAACTTGACTATTTAGCCTTAGCAATGGCAATATGCAATTAATAAAAGTTTAAAAATAACTTACCCAAAACTTATGCGTTCGCCCTTGGGTCCTAAAATCGTTCCCTCCAATGACGATTTTAGAAGACGCGTTGCTCACCGTAATATTTCCAATACTATATTGTTTAATATTTTGTAAATCCTGAGTGGTGTTAGGCGCAGGACATTTCACACTGGGATCGCAAGCAGCTTTCCGATCCGCATGCTTCTTTTCTCGGTACGCTTTCTGACTTTGGAACTGGCCCAGAATGGGGCGAACTGCATCAAATTCCGGAGAGTTTACGTTCAGATTACATCCGTGGAAGTTTTTAGTGCTGACATCCTTTTTAAAGTGATGTGCACAGCGGCCCGAGAAAACTGGCACCGTTTCTTTCCTCTGCTAAAAAATTTAAACAAAAGTCAACTTTTAAGATAAATGCCTATTCTATTAAATAGGTTGTTAGAACGGATTGTGCAAGCAAACACGAAATACTTACAGATGGGGCCATTGCGTCTGCCTGGCATAAATTTGACCCTAGTCGATTGCCTTGGATTGAATATCTATTTCTGGGGTGCCAGTTGTCTCCATTTAGGGTCATTTTAGATGTCTTCTGAAGGAACCAACTATTGACTGCATTCGGAGTAGCCACTCCAGTATTGTCGTCAATTGCCAACTCTCTACAATCCAGTTTCCCATGTGGAAAAATGATGTCTGCCGCACCGAACCATTTGGGACGCAACCAGTAGTTGGGGACTTTTCGAAGCATGAATCTATCATTTGGAGTACCGAAAGCCTGCCTATATTTCCTCGTCAGAATGTATGCGCTTTAAGCAAAGAAAAGATAATCAGTTACATTTTCCTGGGTGAAATATTATACTGGCTTGATTTGATAGTGACATGTATCGTTTACAAGGGCTGAATCTTCTCATGTCTTGAGCACCAATATTCTCCCATTGTCCAGAGAAAGTGAACACCTTTCGCGACAGACCCTTCATGAACCCATTTTTTGTTCACCACATCTCGTTTGAGATAGTAATCCTTTCTGGCCATCATGATTGCTGCAGAAGTCTGGAGAAAAATACATCCACATCATAATATTACTAACTGCCACTATAGCTAATGCCTAAAATATTTACTGACTTTAGCTTCTCGAAGTCCGGTTGCAGAGCACGGAAAGAACTCGTAATACTTCGGGGTAGCCAAATAATTCTTGGATGGGGTACACGTGGCTCCTGGGTGGGTTTCCGCGGTCACAAACTCTCCGATGGCATTGAAGGCTTCATCTCGCATTTGAATATAGACAATCTCGATCTCATCACTGCGGTCCAGCAACTCAATTTCGACGTGAAGCCATCCCTGTAAGACCCTTCCTCCCTGCTTGACGAGGTACAAATTCATCCTGACATGGTTGTTGCTCACGCAAGGCTCGATACGGAGGTTTTTGCTCAACAAGTGAAATGTCCATGGACAGGNACGAGGTACAAATTCATCCTGACATGGTTGTTGCTCACGCAAGGCTCGATACGGAGGTTTTTGCTCAACAAGTGAAATGTCCATGGACAGGTTCCATCGGGCTTTGAATTTAAAATTTTACAACCATTAATATTTTTTTTAATTTCAGACTTTTTAAAGGGCTTTAGAGGGTCATTAGTGGTACCTGTGTACTGATTGTGGAGGGTGCATCGGATGCATAACCAATGTAGGAGTATCTTGCTCCTATTGAAACGATCCACTTCGCATCAAACTCGGCCGCTGCGATGGTGTAATAGCCCCTCTTCTCCCCTGGGTATTTATTGTTTCCTTCAGCCCAGTTTACGGTCTCATCGTTGATTCCAAACTGGGCACATTGCGCGGCCACGTTTTCCTCGCTTATTTCAGCGAAATCAAGGACAATCAAGATTACGACTGTAATCATAACTCTAATTTTTCTTAAGGGACCCATAATTTTTCAAGTCCAAAATAAGTATTGAATGTCAGTAAAGTGTTTTCATTTTTCATACACACAAGAAAGAGCAAAAGACCGTTTTCCCAACTGAACTCAAATTTTAAAATTTGGCGCGTTCTGGTTTTCAAAAGTTTGCTCTGCATTCTCTATGACAACCATTGGACCATCATGCTAAATCACATGAGATTATGGGATGGTGTTAATGATGATGGCGATGGCAACGACGATGATTGATTGATTTTGGCATGGCGATTTTGAGTGAAATGTTCCCAATCCCAAGATGATAGCAACCTTCGTGGGGCTCTTTGTTTTCTCTTGTCTCTTTCTCGTTATAAGTTGAAGGTGTTGTTTTAAGAAGTTAGCCTTTAACTGCTCCAATTGTGTGGCGAAGAAGACGAGGAACGAGCCCATGACAAGCCCTACCCTATTCACAGAATTCGAACAAGTCATCATGAAGGAGAAGGAAGCATCAAATCGAGACTCGAGAGGGGAAAGCGGCGGAATGAGCTTCAAGAAGAGAAACAACAACTGGGAAATGACATAGAATTGTGCTGGAGCAAAAGAAACGCGAACTGGTGGACGAGAGGAGGGAAGAGTTGGAAGAAGAAGAGAAGCAACTTGATGATGTTGTCGGAGAAACAGCCGAAAGCGTTGAAGCCGCGTGAGGTGAGGAGAAAAAGGAAAGACAAGCCAGCAAACAATCTTCGTGTCTTTCACCATTTTTGCTTACAAAAGAAAGAAATGGCAACAAAAAGAGGGGAATTTGAATGGCAACCAAATTTTGATTTGCAAAGCTTCGAGCGCTAGTTTCGAAATCTGGGGCAATGTGGGACTTGCAGTACAAGTATGTTGGTGATGGGTGCTGGGTTTTGAGTTTGAAGGATGGTGCTTTTGATTTCTGCCATTTCATTCATATAGTTTGCACTTGGCTATAAATACTGACCCGTGACACGGCTAAAAATACAACAGTATTGAACTATTGCATGATGTGAGCCAATGACAGTTATTCCTAGTTAAGAAGAGAAGAAAGTCTAGAAAGATGCGCAGATGACAAATAAAGCTATTGTTCTAACTAATGATGTAAAACTAAAATTATTTTTTAAAAGAAACGAGTTATAAAAATAAGATACAAACAGAAAAAATTTCCTAATATCGCCTTCCGTTCTCGAGATATTCACGTTTTAAATATTTAGCGCTTACCCTCAGGCCCTGATGCAGGTGCTCGTTTGATAGTTTGTAGTTCAAAAGAACGTAAAAGGAACAAGTAGAAAAAAATTTGCTTCGAAATTTTCCGAGATTTTCTTGTTTTCATCTGTGTATTCACCTGCTATTTTTTTACTATTTGACCTTATACGATCAAAATGTTTGTTTCATAAGATTCAAAGTTAAAAAGAGGAAACGCGATATTCTGAAATTTCACCGTTCCTTTGACCTGTATATTTGCTTGTGAAAATTTATTTGAAAATTTTTGTCATTTTTGACTAGTCGAATTGACCTAATTTTTGACTTGTCGACTTAGACCTAATTGAAATATTTGATTGTAGCCTTCAGAATCGAACATTCCTCACCTCACTTTGCATCATTTTGCATGATCTGACCGCCATTTCAGCTCGGTATTTCGATAGCAAATAAACCATGTATTTAAAATGGGAGGAAGGGTCACACGGTCACACTCTTTGACCTGTAATGGCCGAAAGGCTTAGCCGTTTTTCTGAGAAAAAAAGACGTAGAAATAAAGAAAGAGAGAAAAGATGAAGAATAGAGGAAAACAAATTGAAATTTCACTTCAAGGAATTCACGACGAGTGGTCAGATTTATTTTGTTGCTGTTAGAATGAATGCAAGCTTCTAGTTCATCCGTGCAGCTCCAGTCTATTGATTAAGTCTCAGATTTAAAGAAATATTAAGTTTGTTACAGAATACGAAAAATATTTGATGAAATAAAACTATATATGATATACAAACCTCAATTTTGGCATGAATAAATTAAAAGACGCAGTGAAAAATGTACGAGATATGAAGTAGTTGCTGTTATTTTTTAATAAACCTCGTAAAGTCATAAGGAGGATCACGCCTTAATTTTAACGACATGAATCTAAATTTACTGCATAGATAGACAAATGTGTTTCAAATATATAGAACATGGTGTGGAATTGCGAGCTGGAAACAGGTCAAATAGGGATCAGGGATACATATATGCGTTACGTTGTTTGCTACCCTCACATAACTTTGAATTTCGGCGCGCTCTTTGAAGTTTCGAAAGTTTGCTTGCACTGCAATCGTTTTTCCAGGACAAGAAAGAAACAGATGAAAGGCTTCCCTTGGTGTTGGTGATGAATAAGTGGGATGGCGATGGGGACTTCAACAACACTAGCACCACTGCCGGTTCTATTAAAATTCAAACTAGTTACGAACGATCGTTTAAAATACTTTTGTTCCTTAAGCTTTTTAAATACGAATATTGCCTTAATCTTTTGTTCGTAATGTCGTCGGACAATGAGACCACTACAGTTACAATTAAAAGCGAGGGTGAGGCTAAAACTCTGGAAGCTGAGCTAACCCTCGTAAAGGTGAAAGTTGGTGAAAATTTCGAGTATTTCATGAGACTGGAAGAAGACGGTCGAGATGAAGAAGCTGAAGACGGGGAAGGCTGGGAAAAGGTGACGCTGGAATCATGTCCGGCATTGATTCAAGAATTTGAACGAGTCATTCAGGAGAAGGAGGAGGCAAAGCGAGCTGAGTTGCGGAAGAAGGAGATTGAAGAGAAGAGGCAATCCCTGCAAAACCAGAGAAAGGAGCTGGAAGAGAAGAAACTCGAGCTGGAGCAAGAGATTCACAAACTGGATGAAGAGGAGAAGGCTCTGGAACTGGAGGCAGGGAAAGGAACAACGTCAGCAGAGGAAACTCCGAGTCATCCAGTCCATGACAAAACTAAGGCAATGCCAGTGCTAACTAAAGAAATCCAGACACAATCACAATCCAGCGGAAGGTCGTCGTCAACGAGGAAGAGGAAACGAAGCAATAATTATCCTAAACGCCCTATATCCGCCTTCTTTTTCTTCTGCAATGAGGAGAGGCCAAATGTCCGCACGCAGGACCCAAGTCTCACTTTCTCGGAACTGTCAAAGGAAATGGGGAAACGGTGGCTGAATCTCCCTGTCGAGGCTAGGAAGCGATACGAATCTATGGCAGAGTGTGATAAGCAGCGCTACCAAAGGGTAATTTATTCTTAATCGTCAATGGTCTATATCATTAAGATCTACTTGGTCAGTTTTTTATTTATCTGCTGTCATTTTGGTTGTAGGAAGTCGAACAGTGTCACGGCATCGGTGGAAGTGGATGAATCAGTTCAATTCAGTGTGTTTGTGCTGATTTTCATAAAAATTTCTGGTTTAATCATTATAATATTGTTCGAGACGAGTACCTTGTTCTTTTGTAAGTCTGTGTTCATTTAACTTGTACATTAATTAATTACCTCAAAATTAATTGCTGTTGTTCCGTGTGTTATCAGCTATCTATTTATTTTGCGAAAGATATTGCAATTTCGAATTTTTGGAAACAAATGAATCGAATTGTTTTTCCTGATCGAATCGAATTCTCAGATAAAAATTTTTTGATGAATAAATCGTTAGAGGTGCATTCCTTTTAATTTCTCTCGTCCTTGTCAAGCCACGGTAATTCCGCGCACCAAGCACTCGAATCCAAAAGCGCATTTACATTTTGTATGCATTACATAATGTACATAACAGAAATAAAATTGTGCAACAATGCTGCTGCTCAAGTTAGATGAAAAAATGAAAAGCCCTGGAACTGTTAAACACGTCATCCATTTATTATACCAAATGTCTCATTTAAGAAATATTGATAAATTCTTTTGGCTATTACTTCAGCCACTACGCATCCTTGATTTTTCGATTAGTCTTGCTTGGTATTTGACCAAAACTATGTACAATGTACACAGGTGCAAGTAGACAATAGACTTTATCGAGAAGTACAACTGAACAGCTAATGGCAGTAAGACTATAAATATCTGCTTTATTCAGTTTCAGATTCCGAACAATAATAATGTCCAAATTTGTGTTGGCTATCAGTCTTTTACTTTTCCATTCCGTTATACTTGAGAGTAATTTAGCTTTCACCGAAAAACATCTAGAGCCATTTCTCAAAGCCCTCGAGAAATGTACAATCTACTTTGCATCGAAATTCAAATATGACCGAAACTTCGCCCAAAGAAATGAGCTAGACACCGCCTTTCTTACTTGCAGTAAGGTCTTCTGCATCACGGGCCACAACGCCTATTTCGCTAACGAAAACCCCATCGATTTTTCGAGCTCCAGTGAACTTCAAAAGGCTTCTGGTGGCAAAGCTATTAGAATACGTAACTCGATAAGAATAGAATGGATTAAGAAGCATCACTATTCATTTTACATAAACACTTTTAGTAAGCAAAGGCACTCGAGAGTTTGCACAGTCCTATTCGTGTTACCCCAGACTCTCTCCAAGGCTCCAGATAAGGTTGGCAGGGGCAGGTATATGGATTTGATAAGCAATGTTTTCATGACAGACATCGCGTTTCATTCAAATGCTGCGAGGTTTCCACACTTCCTAATAATTTTTATCATGGATAAGAAAGTGGAATTGGAGGGAGGGCCTTTTATTTGTCAAGTTCCTCCACTCCTGTCCAGTGCAAAACTCTTTCTTGTACAGTTGGAAACCTCCAGAGAAAAATATTATACAGGTTGCTATTCATGTCAGAAACCGGAAGACATCCTCTTACACTACTGGGGATTCCAGGATAGGAAGAAGACACCTGAAGACTACACGTCTCGAGCTACTTTGGTGGAATTCCAAGGCCAAGGTCGACTTGGAGCTGATTTCAATATCAAGGATTTACTACTGGATCACTGGAAGCTTTTAAATGATGAACAATGGAATTACTTCAGTACTTCAAGGGATGAATATTATAGGAGCAATGGGATATCGAATATTCAAAAATGTCAAAATTTATTTGCGAATTCGCACGGAAAGAGTGAAACCCAACAGATGCCTACCCCGTCAAACTGCATGGCATCGTTTATTTTTATGAAGAAGAACTGTTCGGACTGTATGTTCATTGGTGACTCCCCCGTACTGTTTGTCCGCAGGCATTTAGATATGGATCATAATGTCGTGGTTAGCTCATTTGGGGCGAAATGGTACGGACTGACATACTTTGCATTGTTAGGAATGGACGAGAGCCTTTACAAAATTTCGATGAATTTCGCCAAATTCCTTATTCCACTAAGGTTAGAAGTGTGGATTTGGACGTTGGTAGCATTCTCATACATAAATATAATGCTTATTGGATTAGAGCAACGGGAGTGGCGTCATTCGAGAAAGTGGACTTTTTGGCTGGTGTCCGTCCTCTTTGAGCAAGGGGATGACGGGGTACGGTTTCGAAATCGGAGGAACTTTGGGATTTTGGTCGCCTGGATTTGGTGGACATTTCTTTTGAGAAACTTTTACTGTTTTTCAATGTACTCTGACCTTACAGCAAAAGTGGGACCGGATGACTTACCAGAGCACAAGGAAAATCTTCTAGGGAGTAAGGTGTCATCCGTACTTTTCTCAGAAGGCATACGGCACAGCTCTCTCGTAATTAAAAATAACCTCAGCTTAACTAATCTGCCAGAATTTTATTTCAATTTGTTTGATCGAGCTCTCATGATATCAGCAAAAGACATATTAAAAAATCAGATTGAGCACACCATATCAAAGATAAGTGCAGGCAGGCCACTCCAAACCAAGAAAGTAGACAACACGAATTTCAGAAGGGAAATAAGTACTATCCCCAGGTTTGCTTTTATACATACCCAAGAGATCAGAGTTAATGCTTATGAGCATCTTCTCCTGACCACGTTCTCGAAACGAATTTTGTACCGATCAATTACTGAGCCTAGTTTCTTTTCAGGGATTTTTGCGTGGCAGGGACGACGAGGAAGGTCTTTCCTGACGGACTATTTCTTCAAGGGTATAGGTGGCCTTGTGGAAGCCGGAATAGATTTGTATTTGACGAGGTGGCAAAGAATTTATGAAGAAATGAAGGCACTGCAAAGTTTCATGAATTCATGCAGGTTGGTAGTGGAGCACACTACGAATAATATACCTCTGTATGCCTATACACAATTTTACGATGATGTGCTGTCAAGAAAGGAGTTAGTGCAGGGAGCCAATCTGGGATTTGATAGCGATAGCATTGGCAATGGTCAGCTTTTTTCCTCTGATGATACCCTTGAGAGCGCAAATGTGCGGGACTTTCTGCTTATCTTCATCTTGCATTCAGGACTTTGTGTGATATGTCTATGTACCTGGGTATTGGAAAAGAACCTGTGTAAATATTTGTAATAAAATATTGTTACCTATAAGAGGCTGCTCATAATGTAAGAAACGCTTTTGGGGGAGAGGGAGTCTTGAGTCTCACATGTCAAATGAAATGACCCTATCGGGGAGGTGTCGGGTTCAAGAAAGGAAGTTTTTGCGTTACGAATTTTATTAACAGCCTCCGATATGCAAAACGCTTGTCTTGTCACCCTTCCATTGACTTTCAAACTAATTTTGGGATGGTTTCAATTGAAGTCAACCTTAATTTTTTACGAGCAAAAATTAATTTCACGATCATGTCAGGTTTTAATAATCATGTCTTCGTTGTGTGTTGTTGTTGAATCAAGCACTTGAATTATTTATTCATGGATAAAGTGCATTAAAAATGAAATATACCGCAGCCGGCGAAGCCTTGTGAAAATGACGTATGTAATTCACCCCAGTTTAAACAATTATATTATATGAGCACAAGAGTAGCCCTTATTCATATGCAAACCAACAAAAAGGTAAGTCATAGTCATATAGCATGAAAGTATTCTAATTTTAAAATTTCATAACCATTGAATGGTACATAATATGGTAGGTGGAGTGGAGGTCGCATTTAAGCTTTGTCAAGTATCTAAGCAGGTAAGATACACAGAACGTAATGAATAATGACTAATGATTTAAGTAGCTTCATTTATTTTATTTTCGAAGAGTAGAACGAGGGCCGTATCTAACTTTAGCATTCAAGCTTTATATACTTTGCTTTAAATGAAAAGTACTACCTATAGAAAATGAGAATAAAGCTACCTAACAATCTTCTTTGAAGTGCTCTCTTGTTAAATGAGAGAACCAACGAGAAGTGAGAGTTTTCCTAAACAAATCACACATTTCATTAATTCATTTCATTCATGCAACCTAAATACTTCAGCTAAAGGCACAGGTCTACAGTAATTACAGTCGAGGAGCTTCATATCCAGGATTTATATTTATTCTTTAACAATCTGATACTTAACAAACAATCGAAGCAGTCATGTCTTCCACCGAGTCAGTAAGCAGGGAGGAAGAAATTATGGACACTGAAGCAGTCTTGGTCAAGGTCAAAGTTGGGGGAAGGACACAATACCTTATAAAAC
>JAHZNI010002924.1:0-18876 GCA_027744415.1 Seira ritae
TTTTCTTTTCATCATTTTTACTGTAAAACTTCATCTTATTTTTTTCTTTGTTGCATGCTTGAAGGTACGTAATCCACAGTCAGCCAATTAAGATACTTAACGTGAGAAACAACGTTCTATTCTAATATCTTTGCCTGTCAGCGAAAGTAGCATTTTTTCTTCAGCCATAATTAAACTTTATCCATAGTCATTTATCGATCATGCATATACCATTTTGTATTCACATTTTTTATTGTAGTTGATTGTATTGTACAGGATGATGAAATGGGCAGAGGCTGCAAGATCACTTGGTTTAACTATTTTTATTTTTACCATATGCATGAGAGCCACATCTTTAAAAAGCAGACAATGTTAAAATTTCATGACTTTTAAGAATTTTTGGTATGGAGAAAATATGCAAAGAGCTTTTTGACAATATGATATAATCTGTAATTAATTTTTGTCTTGTATAAGTTGATTTCTTATTAGAACCTTAAGTTGATTTCACTACTCTCTAACCGTAAGTCTCTACTGGGAGCAGTTTGAAATATGAAATTCGTGAGGAAATATGTTAGTACCTCTATGGTGGAAATATGTTTGCATGTTTCTATGATCCATAAAGTATGACAGCCATGCCAATGCACCATTTCTAAGAAGGTTTCTTCAAAGAAAAATTTCGAATTTTTGCCATTCTTTTACTAGTTCGATGTTGTGTTAGCTAGATCAAGGATTGGTATGTGATTCTGTGTGTTTGCTTGATTACGCCGTAATAATATATCCTTTAAATTATAGCAATAAGGTTACATCACATGCAGAATCTTATCGATTAATGAATCAAATCTAAAGCTTGTCGATTCTTCAACCGCGAAGGAAATATCAGATTTCATTAGAATGTATCGAAGGCTCTCAGACAAATTTAGAAGGGGTTAAATACAAATTCTCTACTCCTCTCATCTCTTCTCTAGCATTTTAATTCCACTGGTGAAGTGCGTCGTAGAAAGTTCTCGATAAACTTGTTTTTTTTTGTTTTCAGATAAAACGATTGAGAACAACAGGTCCGACAAGAAGAAACCAATGTTTCCTGCGTACGTCCCAAGTCACATGGAAGCAAGCAAGGGCGCTGACAATAAGCACAGGGAGGATTTGTATGAAACTAACCAGTAAGTCTTCTTACCCACCTTCCGATTTCACTTATTTATTGACATATATAACTAAATCAACATTAAATTTTCATTGTTTATTCAAGACTTTATGTGACCAACTTGCCGAAAAACACGAACATGCAAGAAATTCATCGCATGTTTCCGGAGTGTGTTGGTATTGCCTTGGGAGTTAATGATGCAAAGTGAGATGCATACATGCAAACTTGAATATTTATTGGTAAATCATATCATGACTTTACACAATTAATTATTTGCTTTTCTCGAAATCAGTGAATCGCATGCTGCATACGTCGAGTTTCGAAACCCAAAGGATGCTGAAGATGCATGTACCAAGTCACGTGGATCATCGCTCAGAGGAAACACGTTGATCGTGTCCCCAAAATTGAAATTCAAGTAAAAGATTTGTTTAAAATTCTCTCTGTCCAAATTCAATAAAAACAAGTCGATCGTACAACTAGTCTTTATTCAAGTGCAACGATAGCATTAGTCTGCATTATTTAGCATTAATTGTTAATGGGTAGATTAGTTTACCCTTGGTACAACGTTTTCAAAGTATGTAATGTAAACAGTTTCTATTTCTAAAATTTTTCTGTGCTCTTTGAAGTTCTAGCTTGGATCCGCTGGTTTATCTTGCTCTTCTCATTTTCCAAATACGTTTTTAGCGACGATAGAAATTCCAATCCAGTCAGGCTAGTCGGGGGACATGGTGCTGACCTTATAGCCATTTCACGAATTAGTTCTGGACGTTGATTTTATTTCAATCAATATTCAATGCTTATGGCAGTCAGACTTTTTTAATATTCTCGAAATGCAAATACTCACCTGGGGCCGGCATTGGCATTGGCATGTCCATGTCTCCTTGATATGGCTGATGGAGGTCTGCGATGGAGCTATGTTCGATTCTCGCCGTTTCCTTCCCGCTACTCCCACCACCCCAGTAGCTTGTTTGGCTATCCTCTTGTAAATCCCTTGCACAACAATCTTCATCGGAATTCAACGACTGGCCCAGATTTTCTTTCTTTACTTTCTGCTTCAGCATCCTGGCAAGTGTGGGAATGACGAGATCGTCTGCAAAACGAGAACAAGTGTGGAGAACGAGGTGAGAGCTATTTTGCATTCCATTATTATACAATATGCTTAATAGAAGCCGAGCTACAGAATATCCCTATGTACTGTAAATTGAAAGTACACACGTTGCATAAAAATTCGAATGTTTGCAATTTGTCGATTTTGCTTTCATATTTCGCTGAATACAAATATTTGTTATGAATCATGAAGCTATTATGAAATTCATGAAGTTTGTTCACAGAGGAAGCTTGAAATACTTTTATGAAGTCTACTTTCCCGGTTCATTGGGTTTGACATTATCAGTTCCTCATACTATTTTACTCGTAGTTCCTAAAGTGGATTTTTTGAGCGAGGCCTTGTGAAAAGATATATTAATAGAAACCAAGTAGTTCTGAAGGTCATTTGCCAAAGGGTATATAAATTGACCTGGATTGATGTATTTTGTTTGTTTCGTCTTGCCCTCCGATGAGGGCGTCATGGTCGTGTCGAAAAATTCGCCAATACTTTCGATAGTCTCAGCACTAGAAGAGGATTCAGCAGCAACATCTGAACCAGAACCGTGTGAAGTCACCTCCATTTGTGCCTTTGTCGAAGATCGACTATTTTTTCCTCCTTTCTTCAGTTTTACTTTACCTTCTTCTGATTTCGTAACCTCCATTTGGGCTTTCAAAGCTGCGAGGCGCCTCTTCTCAGCTTCCTTCTCCTGGAATACAAAATAAATATTAAAGTAATTCAATAAATATTTATTAAAAAAATATTACGTAATGCAGCACATTATGATAGCATGCAAAACATAGGGGCAGTATAAAACCTTCTCTTGTTGTTTTCTCAAGTCCTCTTCATATTCCCTTTGCATCCGCTCTTGCTCCATACGAATTTTTTCTTGGATCCGCTCTTCTTCCTCTTGCTCCTTCCGTCTAATCTCTTCTTCACGCTTTTTCCTTTCATCAATTTGCTTTTGAAGGTCAGCTTTGTACAATGTTCGACTCACTTTCACTCCTGAACTGATTTGTTCTGAAGTCTGAATAAAGTGTGTCTGTTTCATTCAACTACATTAACTGCCAATCCATTTTGTTCATTGAATGCTCTTTTTAACTTACTTGGGACACGTGGAACTTTGGAACAATTCTTTGAGCAGGGCTTCCTGTTACATCTTCCAGACTTGAGGATTCAGAGCTCGACCCACAGCTGAATGCTTGATCCTTCCCAGCGCCCTTAGATTCTGAAGCCGCAATTTCATTCTTAGTATTCTTGATCACTTCAGATTCTGGAGTTACTTCCGCGGTTTTGGCTCCGCTTGCTACATGTATTTTAAAATTGCTCTAATAATGACTGATTAATAGACTTGTTGTCCAATTATTAATCTTACTCTGGTTTTGGGGAACAGCGGTTGGAAGTACGAATCCTGGTAACACTTGTTGAATATATTTCATGCACTCTGGAGGAAAATCAGGAACTCCTTTAATCGCGTTTGATCCAACAACTAAAGATGCGTCCATGCACTCAGCAACGGCAACGGGATGCGGCTCATTAAAGCTATCTATCTCGTTAATTTTTGGCAGGACACCTAAATAATGCGTATAAACGTCTTCGTTTATTGAAGAGTGATCATTTACTAATTTTAAGTATCTTTTACCAGAGCGAGGAGATGCTTTCGGTAACGGTGGCAGAGCCTTGTTTGGCAATGGTGAATTTGCTTGTTCGGCTGGAGCGGGAGATGTGGGTGTCCTGGTTCGAGTAGTTCTATGGGAAGATGGGGGGCGAATTTTATGAATTTGTGGACTTTTCTCTCCTCCATTATTAGCGTGACTTTGCTTCGAGTTCCAACCTAAACAATATTGATAACAAGATAATATATCATAATATGCATTGCTAAAAGTCATTCTATTTATTCCCATGAATTTTAACGACCTCCAAATTCCCGCATCTCCCTTTCCCGTTCCTGCTCTTGCAATCTTTTCTTTTCCATTATTTGTGCTTCAAGGGCCTTACGATACGCTTCTTGCTCAGCTCTCCTAGTCTTCAAATCTTTGAAGCTCTCGTGAATTATGAAACCAGTATCTCCGCGATCCATGATGAGTAAATTGAAGTATTTAGTAATTGCGCGATTCAACACTAGGCATTAAGTGGTTTTGTTCTTATTTATTTATGCATGCAGTTGTGTTCAAGCGAGCTTGAGCTTTATTTACATATGAACAGTTCTTCTGATACATTTATTCCTTCAAGGCCGTATTTTTCAAGCCCACCACAACCACAACTCTACGGAGTTTTTTTTATCAACAAAAAATAACTTTTTCTTGTTTACAAATGTATGGTAACACGGTAACATTATTCCTCAACTCAACTGGACGTGGTTTTTGAAAGATGTGCTTCCACATTTGACATTTCTATTTTCTCCTCATCATCCCCTCCCGCATGATTGCACTTTCCATCCGTCGCATCCACTCGAAGCTCCTCCTGAGACCAGTGCTCAACTATGGCTGATGTGTAGCAATCTCCTAACACATTATTTGTTGTTCTGATCCGATCACTGTGTGAATGCAAATTATTTGCGTAACGTCTCCGTCAAAACAANCGAAGCTCCTCCTGAGACCAGTGCTCAACTATGGCTGATGTGTAGCAATCTCCTAACACATTATTTGTTGTTCTGATCCGATCACTGTGTGAATGCAAATGATTTGCGTAACGTCTCCGTCAAAACAAATTCTATCGGTTGGTAGGAATCTTTTCAGAACTCACCATAACCAGTCAATCGCAAAAAGTAATCCAATATCCTGGACAGGTGCCCCAATAGCATTCAGAACCAAAGGCATGAGAGTAAGACTAGCGCTAGGTGCAGATGCTGCTGCAATGGAAACTGCTGTAGCAGTGACGCTGTAGATATCAATTCCAAGTTTAGTATGATCCCTTCATGTAATAATTGTGATTGGTACGATTATTAAAGTATTAGGATAGGACTATACCAAATAGTGATGTAGTCCCCAATTCCGAGTCCAATATTGTTCATCTGAGCAATAAAGACAGAGGCAATACTGATGAACAACGCTGTTCCATCCATGTTGCATATTACCCCGATGGGAACAACAAACCTTGATATGCGAACATCCACTTTTAGTTCATCCAAGCACTTGAGTGTCACTGGGAGTGCTGCGCTCCTGGAGAAATACGAACAAGTTATTTAATAATAAAACGGAAAATATATGTAAATAAATTCCCAGCATGTGTATGTGTATTTGTACACGATATTTATGAATTGCTTACTATCTTATATTTGCATCACAAATCTCGCAGTGAAAGCAAGCGTAAATGATTAAGTACACTGAAGAACAAACTTACGATGAATCAGCAGCAAATCCGGTGACAAGAGCTGGCAACACACCCGTGTAAAATTTGTAGGGATTTTTACGGATAAAGAGAAAATACAAAAGCTGGATTATTATCAGTTGATACACGAGAATTCCAATGGAAGCTGTCATGATGAATACGAGCAAGGACGACATAATTTTTCCCATATCTTCCACCTCCAACACTTTTGCACAAATTAAACTGGCAACGCCAAATGGAGTGAGCCTGACATAGATATGTATGTGCATACATTTTCCGGAAGAGATTAACTCGTCTTTCTAAATAAATTTTTTTGTCGCGCTCCTTAAATTAATTTATTTACCATATTAGTCCTGACACCGTCTTTACATTTACATCATCCACAGCCCGCACCACGTCTCTTAAAGGCTTGGCCTTTTCCTCCAGCAGCGACATGACGGTACCGAAGAGTAAGGAGTAAAATATTAGACCTATAGCATTCACTCCCTTTCTAAATTTAGATTTTTTTGATGAAATGTAAAAATAGAACTTTGTTTGAAATATTAGCATAAAACATAACCCTTGTTCTAGTCATGAATTACCTTGAATCCAAACTTTTTTCAAACTGTCCATTAGGTTTTTCGATGTATACTGTGGTAGCCTATTCAAGATATCAGGAAATTGTTCGATCAGCGCAAAAAAAGTTTGAAGCCTACAGATTACATAATGTACTTTACCATTTCAAAGAAACTCGTGAAGACATTATTCGGGATGACATTTCGACCCAAATCTAAAAAGTTGTCTAGAAGAGTGTTCTTACCTATCTTCTATATGCACAAGTCTGACCGTTTCCAGGCTTGATTTGATAGAGGAGTCACCCGGATGGATGGTGACTGCAAGGAATGTTCCAAAGGCTGCGTTGCATAATGAGCTGCAGATTTAATTAATTAGTCCAATTTATTCACGGACTTTGTTAAAGTGGAGCTTTCTTAAGTGAGTTTATGTAAGATCATTTTACGTGATTAGGAAGTAGAAGAAAGTCCGCAGGGCAATCTTTCCATTTGTTCTTATATTCAAGGAGCATGATCCTTAAATACAAGAGGAAAGTTCAATCGTGGTTAGGTGTATTTTTGGTGATCGATGCATGCAATATAAGCAAAAATGGCAAAGGACAAGGTTTACCTGAAATTAAACTGCGAAAATTGTCTTTCTGTTAAAACTGTAAGCACCACACAAACTATTTTAAGTTGGACAAAAGTAGTTTTCTCTTCTTTTACCTGAATATTATGACTGGAATAATGAGAAGTTGCAGAGCACGCATAAAAATTTCCCCAGGGTATGCTACCAGGGATGTCAACACTTCATTTTTTGGAAATGACTTAAAGGAATAGTCCTTGAAAGTTTTTACAGAAAATAAAGTAATTCTATCTATTTTAGCTTCAAAATAAATTGATTTTGTATGTCATTTTCCGCACACAGGAAGAGAAAGAATTGGTTTTCAAGTGACTTATGCAACAGTCTGTCCGCATTTCAGGGTCTTGATGGCTTTGTTTTCTTACCCAGAATAAAGCCGAAAACAGCTCCGGTTACTGTTCCGAAGAGCAATACATTGGAGGAAATTACTTTTTTCACTTTCCGTATCAAATCTTGACAATCCATTTTTGTCGTTCCCGTAAAATTCAGTTTATTTGCACTACTTCAAGTACTCGCATGTGAAGGTTTGTTTGTATCTGAATGGCAAGGATTTTGCTTGTTTGACTGTTTGAGACAAAATATATATTATCTGCTCAAGTGGTCACTTACCACAAATTAGATCATATTTAATGGTCTCGTAGTCAATGTAAGTAGGGATCTTTCAAGCCAAGTTTATGTCAATTTTCTCGTTTCTTTCAGTGTCATGATCAAAGGAAGACATTGCCCAACTTTATGATGGAACCAGATAACCTCAATTAACTCGTTATTAGTTGTTTGTGAGAACATATGTGTGCATCATGTAGTCGTGTGCAAACTTCATATATATAGTTCATTCAGTTGTTGGAGTATTCATTGAATACATTACATAGTATTGCATCATCATTGCCGCCGTCATCAGATTCATAGCCATAGTATAGTCAAGGTCAATTCACACGAGGTTTATTCCTCAAGTCTGGGTCTGGAACTGTTTAATTGTGGATGGTTTTAATTAATATTTTAGGCGAGTTAAAATGTTGAGAAGGAAGTTCGCCATTTTAAGAAGACCTGCGTTTCCTGATTGCATGGAACTTTGAAAACAAAATGCTTCTCTTCTTGAATTAAATAATGCCATTTGTTTTGATGTAATTTTCGATAAATCTCCCTCCAGGGTGTTGTACGTAGTATGCTTTGTTTTTATTTCACTTAATCGAATAATAGAATCACTGAGCTATTTGTAATACTGATACAATATCATGATTTCATTTATTTCTAGCACATCGCACAATAAATTTTAAATTAGGTACGTTGTAGTACTAGAGCTTGTCCTTAAATTAAAGTTTCAAACAAGAAGGTATATCATATCATTTTCATTTCCAGTCATGTATGCAGATTACCTTGTGTATCATGATCATTATCATCACATCACATCACATCACGGAGAAATGAATGGAAAGCTGGAGATGACAGAAACTGTGTTACTTTTCTTTATTACCTCTGTAAAATATTTTTTTCCAGTCCTTTGGTATTTTTTACTCCAAAAAGTATTTTATCTGTGGAGAAAGAAGAGCATAAAAGTATGTTTACCCTGTAACCTACTTCAACCAAAGCAAATGCATAATCCATCATACATAAGTAAGTGTGTAATGTACTTGCATCATTGCATAAAACTTTTTAGTACTCTTTTAGTAGATGTACTTTTTGTCTGCTTTTTGTACATTCTTTTCAGATTCAGACCACATAACCGTAGTCTGTGTCGAGGTCGAGCTTATTGAGATTTGAAAAAATGCGACAGGATTTTCAACATGATTGGCATTTTTTTGCGCCCTTCTTTCATCTTCAGGCTTTAAATGACGCGTACCTAACATTTATTTATTAACAATGACAGCGGTTTCTTTCATGAATGGAAAGCTATTATTCCTTTTCACACTGACGCTGTATTTGGAAGTAGCGGTTGATGCTTGAGTCAGTCCATCATCATATGAGCGATCTTTTGTTGGGGCGTGTGGAGATGCAACTCCTCCAGACCCACTTTCCTTGCTCTCAATTTTAACTTTTCCTCTGGCATTATTATAATGAAAGCTTTTGCTTCTTTCTTGGTTTGAAGTTTTTTCACATTCCTCAGATTTGTTAAGATTTTTACGAGATGCCCGGTGAGTTGCTTCTGTACGTGCTCGAGTTTTCTTCTTGGAATTTTCCTTGAAGAGTGACGGATTCCCACTCCCTGATGAGTTCTCATTCTGAATCACTGGAGGCTCCATTTCCGTTGTACTGGCAACGCTGGCTGGTTCTGGGCATTCCTTTAGGTTTGTGTCGTTTTCGCATCTGAAAGTGGCTGCAGAGTAGTATGAACCTTCTCGGAAGGATCTCTTTTGCTGATGATAGCAAAAACATATTTTGAACTTGAATCGGAGCTCTTTCTTAAATCGGGGATGGTTCATGAAATAAACAAATGGGTCGATGCAACTAGCCGTTTTGCAGAACAGTGCTGGTACCTAAATTGAAGAATTTATATAAATATAAATAAATAGCAGAATATGCAGTGAATAAATGGAGGACCAACCGCTGAAACGAGTGGAGTGATGTATTCCTTCCAGCCAAAGATTCCACATAAAGCAACGAGGGCGTATGGCGTCCATGCTAATAGCCATAACGAGATTAGCGTGGCAGCCAACATTGCAATCTTTACTTCGGTTTTTTGCTTCCCTTCATCGGGCCTGCAATTTTAAAAAATTATTGTTTACTCTTTTTAAGAGATTACGCTTTTTTCAGAAACAAATTTTGAGAATTGCTTCTTCCAACAACTTTTGCCTGCAGGTCAAAAAAAATAAATCAGCAACGCTCTTAACAGACAGTATCTACATACTACACTCCAGCATTGGAAGACAAAGAAGTAGGAGGAGGAAAGCCTAAGCATTCAATTCGGGACTTAAGGAAAATAGAAAAGGCCATTCTTAAAATTAAATTATGGATGAAAGTCTTTTGGCAGCCGCACATTTTTAAAAAAGATGTTACATTTATAAGTATGATATATACTCACCTAAACTTAAAACTTTCTCCGGCACTCACGCCTTTTCCCAGTCCAAAGGTTTCGAGTTTCCCAGCTTCGCGAACAATGCGAAAAATGCTGATATATGAAAAGCTGATGATGATGAGAGGAAGAACCCAAGCAGCTAGAAAAAACACAAAGATGAACAAGCGACTGCCGAAATCCTCAGCCAAGTAGTCGAAACTGCAACTTGTTAAAAATCCTTCAGACGAATAATGGTTGATCCAGTACAGTGGAATGCTGGAGAAAGTGGCAGCCCAAATCCATACTCCAATAATCATGAACAAAGCTCTCCTGGAAGTGGTACGTTTGAAAGGATTTAGCGGATGAACGATCACATAGTATCTGTCGAGGGCTATTGAAGCAAGTGTCATACTACTAGCTGTACCACTAAGTCCTCCAATGAAGCCATAAATCTTGCATCCTGCAAAAATTTATGAAGGTAATATGATTAGAATACCTAAGCAGAAATGGAGATGATGAATTTTTCAAAGCTGTTTCAGTTGATTGGATGGCTTCTACCGAAAAGAATCTCAAAATTAACATTTATTGTTCTAACTTGACATAGACAAAACTCAGGTTGTACACAAGGTAGGTACACACAAATGGCAGCATTATTGTCGTTGTTAGGTATGATGGGAAAGTTTTAATTAGTCCTGCAGCAGTGCCACGGAATTTCCATTTGAATTCGGACGTGCGAATTTGCAAATGAGAGGAATGAGAAATAGGTTTGTATTTATCTGACATTCATACAATGCACGCCAAACTGCTTTGTTATGGAAAGCACGTTCTTCATTTTCATTTTTCCGGAATTGAAAGAAAGCTTTTCAAAAGCTTGCTTTTTCTGACTCTTACAAAAGGTTAATGAAACTTGTCGAGCAATACGAGATCAAAAGCTTTTTTCCCATTTCCACTAATTCAAAGTGATAGCTCCAAGTACTTGGTCTGTCCTGACTTTGCTTCAAACCTGAAAGCCATCAGACCCTTTTAAAATAAAAACGGAAAAGGAGATAAGAATGTACTTTGTTTAGATTTTTTAGCCATATCACTATGCTTTGTTTTTGCTCAAATGTTCAGGGTTATTTCTTCGTAACCCTTTACATATTTGCATTAGAAAAATTGCTTTCCTCTCCAAAAAAACTAACAATTTCGCTGAAAATACATATACCTACCTATTCACGAATAAAGTTTTACTTTGTTCAATTCTTTTTCCTGACATGTTTTGTGAGGTCAACCAATGAATGTAAAACATCGGATGTTGTCGCCTTTAAAAACTATTGTGCATTTTGTACAATTATACATGTTTAGGTAGGTACTAAAAGTAACATTTTAATTAAAACTTTGCTTCAAGGATACATTTGAAGCGTCCTTACCTAAAGCGCCAAGGACAGGTCCATGGTATATGCTGTTCACTATGAAAATTGGAGTTTTCGCCATCATGATGAAATCGCTAATGGCAAGATTCACAATAAGGAAGTTCGGAGGAGTTCTTAGCGAGCGACACCTAGCAAATGGGAAAAATATAGACCAATTAAAATGCTTACGCTACGCTTAATACTCATTTCTAGTTATCCTCAGCCTGGTAACTGTTATCATCGATTGAGATGGAAAATTAATTCATTGACTAGGTTGCTTCAATGCAGCTTATTTCCTCAGCTTAAACTAGGATTCCATATTTATTACCAGCTCATGATCCAGTTTTTATTGAGTGATTTGATAAATATGTGCCTACATTTACCTGGAATTCAAAATTTTTGAACATGCATCATTGAATTCGGTAAGAGCAAAAGGTTCTTCAGAAGACGATAATGATTTTGACACTTTCAAATGAAAACTCTGTTTGTGCTAGTTTTATTCTCGCGCTCGTGCATTCAATAACATTGGAATACAGTGAAGTGGATTTCTAGGAATGATCACGTACTTCCTATGCTATCGAAGGGACGTCGCGTCGCCGTCTGGACCCTTTTTCCAACTACCACACCTATGGAACTGGAACTTGTTCGAGATAAATCAAAAAAGAAACTTACCGAACAAACATAAAAATGACAAGTAGATTCCCTCCGCAGCCGACCACCATAAATACTCCATAGAAAACTGCGAAAACTCTATGCAGGGAAGAAGTTGGAGGCTCAAACTGCAACCAGTGATCATTGATGGTTTCAAGGTAAGAGTCATCAAAAAGCCCCAGTGACTTCCATGAATTCACGGGATACTTATTTTTGTATCTGAAAGTTCCGTCATGTTTGGACGAAGGATCGGCTGGAGAGGAAGTGAAGAAAGAGAAAGTATTTGAAGTATGTATGTATGTATGCATGTATGTATGTGTATCATTTTTCGCATACCATCCCAATAGATTAGGCAAAGTGCTCGTTTATTTTGTAAATACTTACTTGACTCTGTTGACATTGTCCTTTCCTCCAAATTTTTGCCCTCAATTTTCTTTTGTATGGCTTTGTCATGATGTCTCTCATTCTTTTTGAAAGTTTCTTCCGCTAAAGTTGATCCTGGAGAAGTTGACATCTCTCTGATTCCTTGGAATACATCATTTGGCGAAATTTGAGTTACTGTTTCTGTAATTGATGTCTCTTGTAAGACATCTGGAGCGATTGTAGAGAGAAAAGAGAAGAGCTGGGTAATTGAGTTGTTCTTATAATGATATGGGTTTTTTCTATCTGGTTTTCCATTGCTATCTACTGACAAGGCTTCGTCTCCATCACTGTCATCGCCTCCATGTTCAGTGTGCATGTCATCTTCGCCTTCTCCAGCTTGTCGTCTCCTTCTCAGCCTTGAGTCTTGCCTCTTCGTTTGTGCAACGTTTTCATAATGAAGCCTACCGGAGTTATGATGAATAATAGACGATGCACCTCCTAAAGAAAACTTAGTACCTCTTCCTTCCTGTAGCCTTCGATCACTCAACTTTTCTCTGTTTTCATTCTCTGGAAAAGAAGTAACTAATTCTGGTGAATGCATAAACTCCCAGCATTTTTTCCTTTGATTATACTTAATGATGACATTATTATAGTTCAGGACATGTTTTTTGTTCTCGAATTCGTTCAAATTCGTCAGAAAATATTTATCTTTCTTGAGGGAAGAAGGGCTGTCTAGCTTCTTACTTATTTTGGAGAATGCTGTAGTGCTTCGGGCATTGCGGGATGAACGAGTGTTCAAAATTGTCCAAATGTTAGCCTTTGCAGTACCCTGGTATATTTTATATTTCTTGGCTATTCTATAATTACTTTCACATAGAAAAGAAAACAGCTCACGGGCCACTGACGTACTTGGATTCGTTTCAACTTGCTTAATGGAGTGCGTCTGCAACGCTTTCCTTTCATCCAAAACTTTCAGATCTTTCTTCCAAGAACTTTCAAATGTGTTCACAATCACGACTGAAAAGAAAAATAAGCATAAGCAAAACACAGTATGTGACACTAATTTCTTTTTCATTTTCACATAAAAAGGGAAAGAATTTTATGTATTGTGTAAGAAATTTTAAATTAAAAAAGTGAATCACTTATACAAGCAAAACGACAGATGTCAAATTTTTTGAAAGAAAAAGTAAAATGTAGCACTCTCTGACTTCATATCGCCCACTACCACGAAAGAAAAATCGCAGTTGCAAGTATGCACACGTCGTCAAATGTCATTTTCACTTTGCATGCACGCTCGCTATTTCTAGGATGCTGAAAGGAATGACAAGGTCGTGAATGAAAAGAAGCGGCTTAGGAATGTCTTGCTCGTACCCCGTGAAAGTTGGAAAGTGAATGATTCTTGCGAAGGAAGCACATCATGCTTATATTGGGAGAGAAAGTTTTCAACCTCACATCAAACAGAAGTTCCACAATCCAGATCAGAGTGCTGCAGCAACAGGAACAGGGAAATCAAAACCATGCCAGCTCACTGTTTGGTTTCAACACGGATTTGCGGAACAAAAACTAACAGCGGATTGCTTGAGAATCAAAATTGATTTTTATGTCTGATGATAGTATTTTCTTTTGGAAATTAACATAGCTGTGATTTAAATTCCTTTAAATTTAAATTTAAATTTAATGTATGTAAATTGAAAAAATGCAACTTACGGACAGTTACTTTCGAATATGTGAACATCATATCGACATTGAGAATTTGAATGACTAACTAATTTATTCTTTGTATTTATTGCTTTGCTTTTCATTCATTTGAACTTTGCACGCAAACTTTGACCCATAACACTCAGTCTGGATGCGACGGATAAATAACAGCATATGATCGCAAATTCGTCGACGTGATGAAACCCAGACATATCTTTAATCGATTGTAGAAATCGACTTTATCCGATTTTAATTTGTATTATCATAAATGTTACTTTGACAGTGAAAATTAAGGCGGTCCATACTAACCAAAAGTAAGATGTCATGGAGAGATAAGATTGAGGGATACACAAATAAACGGACATTGGAATCACATAAGAGTAACAACAAAAAGGCTTGTCCCTTTTTCTCTGGCTGTTTGTCAAAAAACCGCCCCAACCGCTCACATGATAAAATTCGCTTAATTTTTACACAATGGAATAAAATTTAGGTAAGAGTTTTTGGACACGTATTTAAGTGATTCACATTTCGCTCTTTCTTTCAAGCAATTTCCTTCAGGTATGACATTGTCAGCGTTAAGATGTGACGTGGGCATTGACGTGTTGTTATCTTTGATTATGTAAAGCGTGAGGTATGTAGGTATATATTACATTCATCATACGATATGACATGACGCCTTCTTTCTATTTATGTACAAGCTTCTCGGGGTCACGAAATCCTTCTGAGGGGTTGTCGCATAGATTTACCAATACTAGAGGCAAGGCAGGGAATTATTTCAGGCGAAATTTTAAAAATAAGTGAGCTGAAACATTGTTGAGAGCTTGATAAAACCAGTTCGTAGAACAAAGGGGTTGCCTGACGAACGTAATATTTTTCTCCTTGAGAATCTTCATTTTTGGAGCATAAACGCACGAGTGAGGTCTTATGTAGTTTTATCAATGAAGACAGATCAATTTACTCGCAAAAAGATTTCTCCACTTCCTAGGAATAAGAATCCATGCATTGCTCTCAATTTAAGGAAACGTATAACATTATTCTATATTTTACTTATTAATACATATGCATGTAGTATTTCCTTTCTTCGATTATGGAATCCAGAAATATTGGAATCACAGCAAGGATGGAAAAACGCACGATTGTAGATTAATTTAAATATTATATATAGGCTTTATTTCATAGCTTTCAAATAATCTGGCGTTTTAGAGTGCTCTGCACAATTTATAATTTCTTTGAGATTTTCGTTATCTAATATCGAATCTACATTTATATATATATATAATCTGTAGAGCATTTCGACATTATAGACTTTTCAATATAGGTATGTACGTATATAGATAAGTATTTATAGAAGCACGCTACAGATATAAACTACATTTTTTTTTCTATTTCTTTCTACTTATATTTTATCACTGTTCTCTGATTGTTTAATAGTTTTCCTGTGTTCATCGTGGTGATATACATATATAGTGATACGATGTGTATATTTCTCTGTGATATGACATATGTACATACATTCATATTTTATTTCCTATTCGTCTTAAGTAAGATCGATCCAATGCATTCTCGATCTCTACATCTAAGGGAATTCATTTCCGATAGATACGTATTGAAGTACATAGCATCACAAATGCTTTTTAGCGTTTCCATAATATGATTTCTTTACTGTTTAATATGACATTTTTATCTACAGGTACTAAGAAAATTGAATCACAAGTGGCATTCATAATCCATCATGCTGATGTTTTGCAGGTAAGGTAATAGACATAGTCTATGTCTATCTTGAACTGAAATGAAGTTGCTTAACAAAAGGTAATTGCAAAAATGACAGTTTCTATTGCTTAAATTTAATATTGTAATGATTGTGATATTGTGTGATATGTATGTAGTTCTTTTTATATTTATCTTTGTGACTAAAGTTGACTAGATAGATAGAATTCTGTGCTTTTGCTTTGGTATAATTATGCGCTCATGTAAAATGCTTTCTCGATGCCGATAAGGTTCATTTGATCCAGTCCTAAGAAAACTATTTTTTTTTCTTAGTCGAGAGTCGTATTTTCTTTTCAGGCTCACATTTCATTCACATGTGAGTCTCATTAAATTCTCCAATTTTCGTAACGATTTCGTTCCCTTTTTTAATTTGAAGGGTGTGTTTAAGAATCGAGTAGTGTATAGCTTTTGAGCTGATTGTGAGGACTTTGCGAACTACGTATTTATACTTTGGTTGATATCATGTGCAAATAATTTGTAGGTCATGCTATCATGAAATGTGAACTGTGAAGTGGATATGTATGTACTACTCTCTTAAATTATCGATAGATTGCTGCGAATGACAATATAGCTTCGATGACTTTCTCCGCATAATGATCATTCCAATACTTGCTTCATCAAATCTAAACTTCGCTGTCTCCGTACCCCATGAATTGATCGCATTTTGTTGGGAGCTAAAGTTCGTTTCACACAAAAAAGAGCCAGATTAGTTGTTATTAGTTGGTTTAAGAGAGCACAATGCAATAATGCGAGTAGGTACAAGAATCTAGCTCTTAGATCTTCAAGCAATAGGTAAGGTCCCTCAGTAATTAATTACTTTCGCGAAATTGGAAAATGTGAACCTTAATTTAGAGTTAAATTTCTCCATATATGATGTAACGCGTCAGAAGTAGTCACGTTGGAGTTCAACGTGCAAGTACCCCCTCCTTTTATGCATATTTCTTATATATCAGTCGCATATATACATATATATACATATAACATATGTCTGGCCTGGCATTAATTAAAGGGAGGTTTTTCGAACTAGGTACATACATTACATAAAATTACGAACAGAAGTTAGTGCTTTCATCAAGGAAGGTCATTCGTGATTGGATTAGGAATGAAAATTAAGACAAGATAAAAGTGGAAGATGCTTAAAGGATCACGTTGCTTCACCTAATACTGCAACACAACATAAAATTATGCTTTTACTGCAAAAGGTATGTAATAATAATAATAATTCTGCAATAACAAAAGCCTTTGTGTTCCAATGAAAGGAGTTCGTGAAATGGGAAATTTATGGCGAGATACATGGTCAAATTATGTGTAAGACCCGCCATAAAAAAAGTAATTTAAACTAAGTAGTCGAAGAAATTACATAGAAAGCTACATCTGCTTTCTGAAGAAAGGGAAGTTGTAAAAGACATCTACTGCAATACATAACATCCATTTAAATTTAGAAATTCCTGAGAAGCTTAAAAGTTTTTTTCTATAAAAATGAAAAATAGTTTTGATACGAAACGAAGCAAGGAAACTATTTTACTTTCCAGCAAGCAAGACTCGTTGAGAGCCTTTTATGAAAAAATAGCAAAACGCATATTGCAAACATCACATCACGTCTCTCACATGTACATTAATTTGGACAACAAAAACTGGATTTTTTCATTTTTAATTTGAAGTACATACTCGTTGGATTTTACTTTAGGTGCTGCTTCAATGGTTTTTAATTTTGAGGATAAATATATAAAATAATATGTATTTTATTGCCTGGCTTGTTGATAAAGCGAAGTGGTTGGCAATTCTGAACGTTTCATCCTGAAACAACTTTGGCAGCTCCATTCCCATCTCGATAGCTTGCTGCTTTAGACCCAACAAGTGAACGTCGATCCCCTCTCCCAAAATATTTTCCACCATTATGTTCGTTTGTTTCTCCACGGCAAGATGAAACTTTCTTTGCTTCTCAGTTTGATCATCAGTTGAGCTAGGAGACATTGATTTCACCCACTCTAGGGCTTCCATCGTATTTGCTCTGATGCTATCAACACGGCCCAGCTTGTAGCGACGTGTGGAGGCGCTCTCGTAAGTTGCAACCATTTTCCCATGTAAGCTGTTCAATAAAATCCTCTTTGAGCATTCAATGCATTTTAATTGACCCAAATAATAATAATCCTTCACAAATTCCATAATCTCCCCTCAGTCTCACCTGTAGTAAGCCAACTGCAATGAAAGCTGAATGAAGACATCCGGGCTGACTTTACATTTTTTGATGAAATTCTTTCCATACGACTCAAAGCGGAACACCATTAAATCCAAGTCTTCAATTAACCTGTTACATTATATCACAGCAAAGAGGATTTTGTTTTATTTTCTGGAACTAGGTTTACGATCATCCAGGAAGAAAAAAGCTTGCTAATCTTTTTCCTTTTTATTCAATCTTCCGTATCTTCCAAATTCTTCCGTATTTTTTACACGACATAACATTTCGTCAATGCCCTGCGCTACTTACCGATCAATTTCTACACAAGCCTCTCTAATGGCATTTCTAGACTCTGTTGAAATATTCCATTCTAGTTTTATTGGCTGGGGAATGGGTTCCGGTCCCTTTTCGCCACCTTCTGCTCCGCTTGGTTTTTCAGAGCCTTCGAGGGAGGCTGTGGTTGTACCACTAGCATCAGCCTGTGGTTCTTTCAGTTTTGAAAGAAATTCATCAACTAAGTTCATTACAGCAATGCCTTCAGCGGGAGAATGTTCGTAGCAAATCCCCACCACTCCATCTGATGAAATGACGAACTGAAAGAAGGCAAAGAAGGAAATCAATTAATTCAGAGAAGAGATGATGTGCGTATTACGTGCTTTTAATGTGCTTCTATTCTTTTTTATTTCATAGTGATTTGGCATGTAATGCACTGCACCCGTCATAGGTATTTTTTACCTGAAGGGTTTTATCGAACCAACGATTTCCTGTATTGAAAACGCTCCCGCCTCCGTGTATCATTTGGTGAAGCATATTCGTCTCATCTCTATCTTTCGCCCAGTGACCGCCAGTGGTTCTCCGCTTCTTGTTGTAAGGATTGTTGAAATACTGCGATGGTAATGGATCGTCCAAGCAGATAATGAAACTACATGTTTCAATCTCATCCATAGATTGCTTATTGATGTCATCTGAAATATGAAAAGGAAAGGCATGAAGATTTGATGCAACACTTTGTATTCTGAAGTAATTGTTTACTACTGAAAGGAAAAATACCTCCCAACAGCTTTATCCTTTCATCTGCCCACACAGGTCGTTTTTGGCTCGTGAGAACTCCGATGGGAACATCATTATTCG
>JAHZNI010002925.1:0-25233 GCA_027744415.1 Seira ritae
AGAATGTGATTTTTTAAATATGGGGACAGCTAGTGACTAGTGACAAGATTAACCTTTAAAACATTAGAGATTGTAAAAAAAATACTTGCCATGCCATGTTTTAGTCCTCTTTTTATGCTGAAAAAATCGACTATAGACTATTTAGTCGACTATGATGTATTTTCAATAAGGCTCACTTCACTACTATCATATTGAAACGATTGAGACACTTTATGGGACTCACGATTTTTATAGTAGCACTCACGCTCTCTCTTTTATGTGGAGTGAGGTGCCGACCGGTTTCCAATTCAATTAAATTAGTCACTGTATCAAATAACCAGTTAAACACGGTGAGGGTGGTTTGAAAATCGAGACTCGTGTAATATATCTATGTCATTAGTTTAATGATGTCTCAAAAGGTAGTCCAATTTGCTCTTTTTTATGTAGATCATCAAGAAAGTCTAGTTAGATAAAATCTCTCTCTCTCAAAAAGTTTTTCACAAGTTGAGATGATTGAAAAAAGTTGGGAAATTCTAAATTCGAAAACTCAATATCCTAGAATTGACAATTCACCTTACAAAAACGGAGACGACAGAAGTTTCTTTCACTGCTTCCACCAAACAATAACTACACACTGACAAAATGATTCAATTATTCGAAAAATTTAGGTAAGAGTAGTCAAATTCAGGAAAGCCATGAAATCCACGAGCATTATATTCTGATGCTGAACTGCGCATGACTACTAGAACTAGACGAAACGACAGTATACTGATGCTCCTGACTTATTGCACTGCACTTTATCTGATCTCACACTTTTTGAGACTGTGGCGAGTTTTACTACGACGAGCACGACAAATACAGATACAAAGTATCCATAGGTACACGTACACATACTACGAATTAACGCTTGAGCAACTTCCTGATCGGAACGGTGCTTCTCTAGTTCGAGGTGTACTACTACGACTACTACCTAATACCCTATTAATATTCAAGTGAAATAATGATGAAAGATAATAATGGCTATACTATGACACTATCTGAATATTGAAAACCCCTTCAATGACTTTACTTTACTGCATAAATTATGCATAGGTATATTATGGGCCTACCTTCTCAAAGCCAAGCCAGACCAGACGGACAATGAGTATGCGTAAACTGGTGAACTACACATCAAGGAATTCTTTACGCCAGATTAAACGCATTAAATGGACATCCATAAACGAAGGGAGTGTGTTTGTGTGTGTACTCGTACTTACTCTCCCCATTTATCAGTTGTAAAAGAGACGTAGTAAAATAATATCCTCTAGAGTACTTAGGCATGAGTTCAATGGTTGGGCTTCATTTCATTTCTAATTTTACACGAGCAACACCTACTTGTCCATTTTATTAGCTTGTATGTAAATCTAACCTTTACACCCTTCATTTTCCCCCTCTATCTGAAAAAACATATACGCTCCAAAACCCAAGGTAGTTTTAGTTTTCATCAATAGAAAAAAAGCAACTGGCGAGAGTAAAAGTTTTCATAAATAAAAGGAAACGTTTATTTTTGGAGAGTGAAAAAAATGTGGCCCAAATCTCCTTTTACAATCTCAAGTTTACCTGAATGAAGGGTAAAAGAGGAAATGGGCTTACACTATTCAATGCTACCTACAACCTACTAACTACTACTACTACATATTATATACCTTCGAGCCGTTTTACCTTTAGCTTCCTTTCAAACCTCTCTAACCCGACCACAAAAATAGATGGAAACTGTGATACAAGATTTTTTGATACAACACAGTAGAATGCAATTTACTGTCAAATATGTCCGTATGTGCTGACATGACGTTCATACAACCTTATTTATGTGAAATTATTTTTTCAAACGAACTACTCTTTCTGTCAAGGGTGAAATAGTAAAATAGACAGGAATTCCAGGGAATCGAATCAGTCTTCTAGCTTCCTGGAGAACACAATTCTTTATTGGATACTTACACACGCATACACACATTTTTCAACAGATTATCGAATGTAGTAACTTTTTTCACCAAAATATAATCATATTAACATCAACGTTAGGGACTGATAATAATAATAATGTAAAATGAGCAACATAATTTTACCAGCTTACAACCATACTACCTCCACCACATTCACCAACAATCCAGTCTGGAGTGTGGATGAATTTCGATATACTTTTGGCATAACATAATGCGTGTTTGTTTTGTCCAAAGTTATGTAGCTCCACTAACTTCTGATGGCATTAAAATTTGAGCGTGGCAAACAAACGAGGAAAAACTCTACATGAAGAAACTTGTATGCACGAAAACACGCATAACATAAAGTCCAGTAGTTTCAGCAGACTATCTGACATTTAATCAGCTCTCCGCCACCACTTTTCCATTTTCAAAATATACTTTGGGTAATAAGCTCACTGGGAGTTGGTTGAAGTAGGTATGAACAAAAGGATAATACCAAAATTGTACATAATCGTAATCATTCCTGTTGCTTCTATTACCTTGGCTTCTATCTACACCTGTCTATTTTCTTCGCAGGTTCGGTCGGCACTCACTCGGTGCCTCAGATTGTGGAATTATGGAAGGCAGAGTTTCTTTATGAAAGCTCAACTTTATGACTTGTAGCATATTTTTCCTTACACGCATACACTGAAATTGAAGTAAGTAGTTTCAGTCCTAAACTAAAATCATCCAATTTTCTACTACTTCATGCTACATTCTGAAGTTTTTAAAATCTATTAGAGAAACTTGTGAATCGAGCGAGAGCACGCACGAAATCCAGTAATAATTCGCGCACACAATGCTCTCCTCATGATTATTTATTGCATTAGAGTGAGGAACAGCGAGAGAAAAAAAGTAATTTCAGTTTTATCCACCGCCACCACCACCGCACCCAAAGAATAAACTTTGATATTATGATGATGGTGGTAGTATGGTACATACAATGAAATGACACAGTACCATTCTTTAAAACAATAAATTTCAATCCTAGGAAGGAATTATAGCTTGCATTACACATACTACATGCATGCACAAAATATGTTCACGAAATGGATTTCGATTTATACCTAAAAAATCCAATGCTTGTTGATTACATTTCCTCTAGAAAAAAATCATGCTGTTTTGCTAATAGCTGGTCACTTCCATGCCACTCGGGACAGGTCTAAGTGAGAGACAGGAAATAAGCCCACAAAACGTAGCTCAAATTGTAGGGTAGCTCATCTGCAACCCGTGCAAATAGCGAATTTGGAGGAGGAGGAGAAGTGCAAAAAAATATTATTACAACTTTTGCCTTTGGATTCCCAATTGCATTATCAGCCAACCCACGATTAATCCATGAAGTTAATCATGATTGCTATGGTAAATGAGTAGTTTGGTTTTTTAATTTTCAATTTTCTTTGGAGAGCACAATGTCCTCCGAGAAACAGTTTATTTGGCAAATTGCTGGCAAACCAGGGATGAAACAAAACCGCATCACATTTAAACATATTAACTCTACTTGAGACTATCTGTATTGTTTTTTTTTGGAATTTGAAAATGACAAAGGCATTCTGAACAAATTATTCTTTCTTGATTTCAAACTCTTTGTCTAGCCCGAGTGCAGTAGTTAGGTGCAGCGCTAGCCGTCATTCCTGCCGTGTAATTATTTCCATATAAAACTACCAGCCAAGCAGCAAATTATTTCACCAGTAAATTAAATTCTAGCCCATAGCCACGTTTACGCTGTCATTATTTCTTTTCAAATATGTAAAAAGAGAGAAGCGATTCATTCCATTGTGTAGTAGACTTCTTAATATGGTTGTTTCTTATTACTTCTTTTGCTCGTATAAAAATAAAAGAACAACTTGTTTTAAGAGCGCTACTCCTTCCTTACAAAAGTATTGAAAAGATTTTTTATTCTTACAGGTAGTTTAACTGAACAGATGCGCTTTTTTAAAAAGCCGGTCATATTTGACACAATAAATTGTGGGTTGCCGGTGCCCTTGTCACGTAAAAATATTGGATATGTATTCACTCGCTGCACCAACGTGTCATCCAAAAGCCAACTCATTTTATCCTTTTACGTTTTTACTTACGATGTCATGAAAAACATATCCTCTTGCATGCATGCAATAATCTCTTCTAGAAGGAGTTCTTCTAAAAAATCTCTTCTTTTCATCCTTTGCATTTTTCCAACAAAATATGTATGAACTATGAACAATTGCTTTAGAACGAGACAGAATCGCGCTTTGCTCCTGCTTAATAACGTATTAACGTAATGATCTCATAAACCACCCAAAATATGATGTGTGGTACAATCTCATTGTTATCCTTAATAGTGTGTTGTGTTGTGTGGTACTTCTCTCAGCTATTGCGAGTCTTAATACATTTTCATGGCACAAGAAGAGATGATGATGAAGAATAAAAGCTTAGCTCTATAGCAACTCGTTCTGAAATGCAAATGGTCAGGCAGGAGGAGGATTTGCCTAACACGGCGTTTACAGATCCTCATTAAAGGTAATAACAGAGATCAGCTCAGCGTGTGCCTGCAAACTTCATTTTTTATAAAGTGATGCTGAAATACTGACAAAGTGCAACTTTTCCTGTCTTGAAAATAAACTATCAAATAAACTTTGAAATATCCTTCAAAATTTATATAAAATTCAAATTGAAGAAATCTTTCTGGGACGCCTGATCTCCACTGGGAGATCAACGCGGAAAATTTGCTGGTTGCTGGCATTGGCATGGCACTCTGACTGGTTTACGATATACTTAAAATGTAATGATCTACACTATTCCTGAGACGCGACGCGTTGTTATCTCTCATCTTTCGAATACATAATATTACCAATTTTAATGTGAAAAGGTGTTTCGAATGACTGGCATCTCCTTACAAAATCGTGAAATGTTTTGCCGATTTGAATAACAATTTTCTCATGCAAAAATTTTCATGAATATTTTTTTTATCCAAACTGCCAACTGCATTGAAAACGATCCACCAATTTTTGTCATCGACAATTCTCTAGTAGTAATTCTAAGTAGCTTGACATTTTCGCAAAATTTCGCCATTTTAGTGTCACATGAACCTTAAGCATGACATGACAACCAATCGATGAAATAGGAGGAGAAAGCATCATTATTATGGAAAAGTGATGCTCTTTGCTATAGAATTATATTTTTTGCTTCAATTCAGAGGAAAATGATGTTTGCTTCATTTGCTGCGTTCTTTTCTGGAACATTGATTTTCTTGGAAAATTGTGAAGGCACAACGTGCTCACGTGTTGAAACACGAATGCATTAATTTGTCGGGGGGAAACTTTCCTTGAGAAATCCAAGGAACTAAAATAGAAAAGAAGTGCATGTAATGTAACCCTTATATTAACTTTGATCAATAGTGAAGTATCGATGTCTACCAGATACCAGGCTAAGTTGATTTTCATTAGCTTTATTTAACAATTTAACAACATGTTATAATCTTTTTACATAGGCCATTGTGTTCGTGTACTTACGTGTCAAATTTTTTTGAAGCACATCAAATATAAAAACTAGCGGATTCGGATTCATTGTTCAGTTAAAAAGTTGTCTCGAAAACCTAAAAACTCCTTCTCGAAATTCCATTTAATTATTTTAAGCAAATCGAATCGATGGGAAAATGCGGGCTAAAATTCCTCCAACAAAAAAATCACTCTACTCTGCACTATTAACTACGTATTTGTAGCGCAAGATTGGGACACGGAAAAAAATTTCATAGTGTGATTTTTAATCTCCTGCCGTGCTTACAAGCTTTATGAGCCTTACATCTTCACTGTCGGGGTCATAACGCTTTGAAAACACTTTTCCGTTTCCATAAACTTTATTATTATTATAGCCAAGTCGTGAATTCAGCATAATAATCTACATGAATTTTATGCTCTGTGTATCCTTCTGACCATCGCAGCGGGCGGAAGTTATATTATTTTGTACTGTACATATTCATTTCAAAAGGGACAGGCGTATTAGAGTATTTAGTATCTAGAGACGTTGGTTGGCACATTTCATTTCACAAATTGCTACCCGCTTTACAGATCATGGACTCTTGGTCTCCATCATTGCTAGAGAGCCCATTTCAATACTAACTAAACAGCTACTTTTTGCATTATTCATTAAAATGGATGCTTATGAATGCGCATATAATTTCGGTACTCCCTTTTTTCTACTTAATTAATGTAAAATGCCTTATAGGACGGATGAAAACTTTTTGCTTCAATTATGAAAACATGAGAAAAAAGCTGCCGTAAGACGTAGTAGTAGTAGAAGTAGGTACAACCGCGCTGACAAAACTTATTTGAAAAATATGTACGGCTCTCTTTATGGAATTTATATATATATTTTTGTTGTTTGTAAGTGTTTGTGTTCACGTCGACTTCCTTCTGACACTGGCATGTTAGTTACACTGATTTTGACGTTTGCACTTTTCATTATTATGATTTTTTAGGACATGTCGGAATCTTGCTTAACGCGGATCTTATAAAGATCCTCCTCCCTTTTTTCTGTTTTATGTTCGCTTCACATATTTTCTGAGGAGAGAACATAATAAAACTTGCAAACAAATGTTTGAAGTTTGCGAGATTGTCGCTACAAAGCTTTAAAAAACTAGCGCAAACCACTGAAAATTACTTTAGCGCCGGAGGAAACAGGAAGACTCTTTCATCTTCGTCTAAATAGAGTCAAGTCATTAAATTTGCTGCTGTTGCTGCCCAGGCGCGACCAGTAGGGTAGGGAAAGAAATTTTTTGTTCTGTAATTACTCTTCAAAAAATGAAACTTTTTTTTGAAAACTGTCAAAAAATCAGTAAGCGAGATAGTTTAAAGGAAATCATTTCATTACAAAATTAAGATTCTTGCAAGATTACAGGTACAATATACAATGGCAATATACCTCCATATAAGATCGTTTGTTTACCTCAGCATTGTGACTTTTGGCTTAGGCATTCGTTCGTTCATTGAATAAAGAAGACTGGAGATGTACAAAAAAATACAAGATTTGTTCGTTCTTGAAATACCAGCTCTTCGAAACATCATTCACTAAAATATTTTGTATTGCATTGCATCTTCTTATCTCGACGCACGTACTTTGTAATCTGCGTAAAAATGAAGACTTAATCGCTTCCAGCAGTCTTTAAATTGAATGGTAATTAGTAATTAGAAAAAAGTCTTAACTGGATTTGCATATTTATCAGTCTTGGATACCCATTAAGGGAAGAAACAGAACTTTTTCATATGATGAAAAAGACTGATATCATGCATAGGTAATCTTCTTGTGAATGCCTAGAGATACACGAGTTAAATTAAAGACGTAAGTGAGCACTCAATTTTCTGAGATTTCACAAAAAAATATCCGACAATCAGTTACTGATTTGCATATTTTTTAAGACTGATTAACTTATTCAAGATAGGACAAAGACATTAAAAGGATGAAGAAGAATAAAGCGCATGCATCTTAGAAAAAATGGCTTGCAACAATGAATCAACGAAAAGCTTTTTTGATGAACGATTTAATGAAGCCTAATACTTCAGAAGACAACACAATTGTACCGTAGCTGTAACATGGGCATGACATAGATAAAGCATCGCCATCGCTTGGCTTGGTAAACATCAAAGTACGGCGAATTAGAAAAGCAGTGAATTACTCGATTGTCTTTCTTCAATTATCTCCGTTTCTCAGCAATTTTCCTCCAGATATTTTTTCTTTCCAAAAGATATGGTTAATTTTTTCGCGATATCAGAGCAATCATAAAAACTGTGTGAGATCTCATTAAGCCAGAAAATAATTACTAGTTTGAGCACATGTCTAACAAGGAATTTTTTAATGAAACGGTCACACTCTTGTTCTCCTCACCTGAATAAAGAAATAGCATTAAAAGTAAGTATGAATTCTTTGAAAGCGTCTGGAATTTCCTTTGAAAAAGTTTTAACTAAAAAGAAATAAGTCAGGTCACATCTTCATTTTACAAACATACGATCCTACAGGAAAGTTTTTTTAAAAACAAGCTGTGATATTGTAATACATACAACAAGTTATTATTTTGACAGGAGATGAATACGTGAGTGTAAAAAGAAATTACTCAAAATTCAAAAGTAGTTTCCAGCTCCAGCGGAAGTGGAACATTTTTTTTAACCCTGGTAGAAAAAAATGAATAATAACATATTGTGAGATGGACCTTCTTCTTCATCGTAAAACACATAAAATTTCCATCCTGTTGAATTCAACTTGTGTAATTCTCGCCCCAGACATATGCATTTTTTTATTCCCTCTCCTTCATTATCTAACGTAAGTGTACCTACAGCCTACAACAAGTAATATCGTTAATGGTCAAAAGTTTTGCCTGTTGAACTTTTTGAACATGCATTATAATGTCCATTTTAAGAGCGAATCAAGTATAAATATGAAGCAATCCAAACAAAACTTTTTTCTCTGAATATTCGGTTGCATTTTAGCTTTTGGCACTGTTTTATAATAATAATATGCTACTTAATGAAAGTCACATTCATCCATCCTCTTTCCTCGGTTTTGTTCTGTACGTTAGCCTTTTTACAGGAGAAAAAAACTGACGTCTTCGTTCGTACTCAACTCCGTACTCGTAATGAATACGATATTCATTCCTTCATTGTCTGCAGTTTTTTTGTTGCTAACTCAATTCAAATGGTCAGTTGTCAGCCATTCACTCATCATCAGTATCAGGATTTTTCATACCTGTGTGAGTCATTGTACAATTTATGTAAAACTCTCAAATTCCAAATTCTCAGTAGCACTGGCATGGCATAGCATAGCTTGGTGGAGGGTGTTGGTGTGTGTATTTGTTTTTAATGTCGCTCTCGTCTCCCATCACATCACAGATGCATAATTTAAATGTATTTCCTGATGATAAAAACGACTGTCCATTCTACCTTAGGAGACGACAGCATTTTATTGAGACAATAAAAAGACAAAGCAGAAATTGAATTGGAATGAAAAAGAAAGGATACTTCAAATACCTACCACTACCATGCTTGTTCATCATTTTACAAATAGAGGACCTCGTTTTGCTGGAAAACATGGGAACGGCAGGACAGTCTCAAAAGGTATGAATTTTTAGAGCTCCTCCGGTGGTATGGTATGCATGCATTACTTAGGCAACGTCGACGACGAGTCGCTCGTGGTTTCATACAGTCGCAGTCACACACAGTCCGTCCAGGAAAAAAATTGTATGAATGAAGTCTACATGATTGCATGTTATGTATCAACCTACGCATTTCAGTTTCGAATGGCAAGCGAAACTTTGCTGCAAGTGTTAATGCAGAGGGAAAAGGCTGCTTATGTACGTTCTGTACGCTGGCTGACCACTTTTTACAGCGCCTATTGTCAGCTCGTTTTGTAGTAAAAAATAGAGATTTTTAACATCACCTCACAATATCACAATGTTTATATGATACGATACGATATCATATCGTAGAAGAGTGGATAGATTATACAATAATTATAATGACTGCACACATACATACTTGATGACCTCTACATTTCTCTACCTTTTACGTGCAAAATATGGTTTTATTCACAATCAGAGAGATACGCCATAAAAAGGATTTGAAACTTTTTGATGCTGGATTTCTCATACCTAATGCATTCTCGTCTCTCTGACTGGCGTGGTGGCGGCGGAGGTACCACCTAGTTAGAAATGGATAGTGAGGAAAATACCTCTGGAATAAGTTACCCTATAATATCAACTTCACACATTTCACATGTATCGCATCGCATTGCTCGGAATACCAGAATTTCGTAGATTACGGCTTCGTTTCAAATTCCATAATAACTCACATCCTCCCTTTCTTCTTTTTCTAACCATATTTCATTTTTTAGAATTGAGCATTAAAAATCAAGATTCTATATTTTTTTCATGCATAATTTCCCCAGTTTGAAAGTCCTATATAGGTAGAATACCTAGGAATATGTACACGTTACGCATGGTGCGGTGCCTATTTCGCCAGATCAAATAGGGAAAACAGAGAAGAGGCTGGTTGATCTGGTCACAGGAACAATCCATCTTTCGGAGCACTACACTACACCACCACACCACAACCACCACCACCCTTGGCACGCATGGGGATTTACCTCGCTCAATGTATTAATGCAAACGCGCTGCTTTTTATTACTTTATTGCATTGTTAATATTTATTACACATTATTTCTTGTATGAAAAAAGCATAAAGTAATACAAATGTGCGATATTATAAAAAAAAGTTTTTTTTGTTTCTCCGAGAAAATGAGTTCAATTATTATTAGCATTTTCCGCAGAACACGCTACTATGATCATTGGACTTAGGTACGGAACATTAAATGATCATGATGTGGCGCTTTTTCTAGTATGTAGTAGTGTTCATACCTCCATGCAAAATTGCTTTATTGTTCTAACAAAAAATCATATTTCCTCTTTTCCTATGATTTGATATCCCGTTAGGAATAGTTATTTACTCATTTTCACGAATGTTATTATCTCAGGGTTTATTTTTAGTTGTACATGTACATATGCAAAAACACAACTTGTATTTGTATGCTCATCTCAACAGCAATTTAGTCACAAGACAAAAAAATCATTTCCGTCATTAAAAGAAACCTCAAAAAGAAAATTAACTGAGTTTAAAGAATGAAGAAAAACAAGAGCTAGTTTATGAGCAAAAGATTTTTTTCGAGGGTGTTCTTGCTCCCATCACATCCCCATCATCATCATCAACATCAAATTCGAAAAATGGAATAAACTATGAATCCTTTGAAGCAAGCAACACGTCATACGCATGCAAGCATATCCATCCTCATAGAAACTATATACTACCTAATACATACGTAGCTTTTGGTGATGATGATGATGATCATGTTATAGAAAATTGCATATGTATTTAATCGCTTTGCATGACCAAGGAGGTAAAATATTGTTGCTACAACACTTACAACAAGAGCAATTTCTTTTTCGTTTCGAGCGTCTTCCTTCCCAAGATCTGACAGAATGATATCATTGGAGCAATTTGCTTTCTCTGATGTGAACAGCAAAATGCACGATTTGCCGCACGAACGAGTAAAAAAATGTTGCAGTTCAAAATTCAAATGGAGAAAAGGTAACGCACCTTACATAGGTATATATGTAGCTTAGCTAAGCCATCTTTTATGATGTAGAATAGAAAATAGTACTTCTCAGGAAGATGTTCCTTCATCTTGCCCTCTCGCTTAACAATATGACAGAAGTAATCTGTTTAGAACCTTAGGAAGGAGTGATTAAGCTAGGATGAGAATAATGGCGATGGAGGATGCTGATGATGAGACTCGAGTATTTTTTTGTTTTCTCTATCTCTCTGTTTCAATGTTTTTCCATTCCTTGCCTTTTATAGAATTTCGACTGCATTCCTTCCTCCCGATTCTTTTTTTACTGAGGAGCAAGCCGATGCACGGGAGGTGAAAAAAAAATTGCTTCGTATGATGATGAGGTGAGTAAAGCCGTTCTTGTACAAACGCTGCTGCTCTCTTCAAGAGGAAATAACGATGATGAGTGTGCATCCTTATGATATACAAATCATAATAGTAATAATCATTATAACTGCATTATTTATTTCAAAGTCATGTCTGTTGTTGTGATTGTGATTCGATGTGAAAGAAGAGGGTCTAGTAGAACGTTGTATCTTCTTGTTGCATGCATGCGATAAAGTTACTACGCCCGCCCCAGGTAAAAGAAAAAATATTAAAGAATGATAAAAAAATCTTCTCCGTAAATCATTTTACTTTCTTACCCTTTAAACTCAAAGGAATTTTGTGAAGAAGCCACATTATCATCATATCAACATGAGACGTTTTCTCGTCTTGACTGTGTGTTGTGTCCCTCTTCCCAAACAAAAATATTGATTTGATAGATTGACGAGCTTCCTTTAGCTTTTCATATGCATTTTATTTTCAAACGACAATTTATAGAAGTTTTTTTTGCTTTCGGACGGGCAAAGATAAATAAAATGTGGTCAAGAAGAAGAGTTGAATTTCAAAGTTCTACTAGACGAATGATCCTTCACTTTTTTTTCTCACTTTTTCAAATCATCAGCATAAACCCTCGCCAAAAAAACTGCTCAGCTCAGTAAGAATTATGATGATGACGACAAAAATGAAGACGACCAAGCGGCAGCTGGTGCTAATGCGCTGCACTTGCTGGGAAAATGATGACTTTTTAGGAAAGACCTCGACCTGCGGTTTTGCTCCTTCAAAACAATAATGTCCATTGATGATGATTATTAACTATTACCATTACGAGTTGATGGGAAGCATTAACTGAAGATTGTTTATATGAGCCCACCGCAGCGCTTCTTCATTAGACGCTTCTCAAAAGAATAGTCCTGTGCATTTCACACGAAGTTATTTTGTTCATCATTATTACATTACAACACCAACGAAACGAACCACACCAAAAAAACTAAAAAATCATTCACAGAAGAAGAAGAAGACAGAGGAGTCATGTAAGGTCACTTGTCATTTTAGCGCAACAGTATATACTTATTTATAAAGTGTCTGTCAGTTCGCAACAAACAACACACGTTCATCCATCCGAAATAATATTTTTTGACTGCTAGCTGGCTGTGATTGCTTTTCTTAGAGCAGGAGTTGCTTATTAGCACTGAACTTTGAGGTAATCATTCATCATCAACTTTAAATTGTTCATAATCTTCTAGAGGAAAAAATTCTAGTCCAACAGAACTCGAAGAATTGTCATTTTCATTTAAACGCATATGGTGTCCATTGAACTCCATGAAAGAATTAGGCAGTTAGAGTTAGCATTTTATTCAAAGGGGGGCCAAATCAAAATCTATAAAAATCAAGGAAGGATGCATAAAAATGATTTGCCATGATTCCGTAAGTTAACCAACTTAAATTATAACTTCTAACTGGGTTTATTAGCTTTGTTGAATTGTTACGGCTTCTACAACCTCCAACAGAGCATAAATATAATACAATTATTAAATATTTACTAGTCTCATAACAATATTCTCCGAAAGTTACACGCCATCATCATCCACATAAAAATTCATCCGATAATGATACGAATAAATATGGAGATTTTTGATATCAGTTTTGTTTTATACCGCCTTCTTCGTGTACATATTATTGTCGAAGGCACTCTATCCTGATGAAATAGAAAATGCACGAATCAAACCTATGGGTTACACATAAGGTCTATTTAAGTGGATTACATATTATTGCGTATTGTGCTGCTGTACCTACTTACAATAAGCAATAATATTTAGCATTATTTTTCCACTCCGAAAAAATGCACGAACCGTCATCACGGTAAATTGATCAATCACGAAATATGGCTCTGATAAAAAATGATTTATTTCGAATTTATGCCTACCACCACCACCACCATACCACCACAGAGTTCCGGTTTCGAGTGTGCCTAACAAGAACAAGTATTGATTTGAATTGAAGTCATGGACGAGGACAACCACTGTAATTCAATATAATATTTTTTTGTCTCAAGTCTGAGCTGAGCAAGCCATGCCTTTTAATGATTGACTTGGATTTGGATTCATTTTTCTTAATCCCTCGGTCATGATCAAATGTCAACAATACTTATTACCGTAAATAAGGATTGGCAAGAGAGAGAGGCATTTTTTTTACATTGACAAAGATCCCTAGAAGGAATTAACGAATTTTTCTTCCTGCAAGTCATTCCCATAATCATTTATGACTACGACTACGACTTGCCAGCTAATAAAACACACACATAAAGTACAAATAGTGTGTGCTTTTCCCTATGTAGTTGTTTTGCATTGTAAAAAAGTGACAATGTTGAAAAAAAGTAATTTTGCTGACTGTGTAAGCTTTCGTTTCGCGCATCACCCTTTTCTTCAAACGTGGTGGCTCGACTGTTGCTGACATTTCATAACATCGAGTAAAAAGCATAAAAATAAAATGACAAGCTCTGCAATTCTCTTAAGATATATAAACAAATCCTTTTAAAAAACATCTACAACGGATCGAAGGGGATGATATGATATGATGATGTTCATGCTGACGACAGCAGTTAAAAGTACTTTACGTTTTTTCTTCACTAGGAAGGAATTACAATCATTCAAGAATATAATACTTAATACTTATGAGGATTTAAAGTTCGAACAAACAAACGATTTCGACCGAGTTCAATAATAATATCTCCACTTATGTTGGCTCAGGATAAACAAAGCTAGCAAACATTTCAGATTTCAGTTTTTTCTACTACCAGTACAACTAGTAGATAGAACTTCAATGACATCACTTTACATTAACGTTCCCATGAAAACAAAAGGTCATTTCTTGGAATGCTTTGAAGCTAGCAAATATAATTATTTTTACATACTCTCCTTTGCCTCGACTCCCAGAAAAATGTGATAGACATTAATATGAATTAATGCCTTTTGGCTAGTACATTTGTCTCTCGTTACTCGTGTAGACAGTGTCATTTACTACTATGTACTACTGGACTTAATCTACGTTCAAATCCTCCTTATATTGAGAATTGCAATGCTACTGTACTATAGCAACGAACCAAGATGAATTGTGACAAAGTGTTCATTACAGAGAGCCGTAGTAGAGGACGAAGAGTAATGCTAGCGTAAAAGGAAAATCCAGATATCTAGATCTAATCCAATATGTCACGTCAACTAGGGTATTAATTCTAATTGTCCCAGTCCTGTGGGCTCATTCATTGATGTCAGCCAAGTGAGAGATATCAAATCACTAAACCGGAACTTTTTTCGAGAGCTATCGATGAAATAAATGTGAATTGCTTTGGGAGTCAAAAATATATATAATCGTAAGTGAAAAAAGAATTTTCAGAGAAAGGGACAGAAAATGCTCATTGTGAATTGTACATTAAGTACATACATTTTAAACACGAGTACATATATATATAATCTGTAAACTTTCTGAGAAGAGCTATCCCCACACACGCATTCCTCCACTTTATCCAGTTAATGTTCTAATACCATTGAGAATTTCGAGTCTTGAACTTCCGAATGAACGAAGGAATCCCCCTGAGAGGAAATAAATACATTCATTTCGTTTTCCACTCTCTTGCTTACAAACTTGCATATGAACGAACTTATATAATCGTGTGTACTTATATCGCATCGCGGTCTATTTTCATTGTGGCATGGCTATGGCACAGTAGATACATTATTCAACCAAAAAAATCCGAACCTTTACCAAAAAACTAAGCATTTATATGAGTAGAAGAGAGATCCGAGCGTACATATGCCTATTCAAAAACATCTACTCCTTTTTCCCTACCATTTTTCAGACTTCTACTCTGATTTGAGCGCAAAGCTATAGAGTCAAAGGAGAATACATATATTTTTCCTAGGGGATAGTGGGAAAGTGAAGTGTTGTGCACGAAAAAAAAATCTAAGAGGAGAGCATATAAATAGTCAAAATATTTGACAACAACAAAAAATCTCTTCTACGCTTAGACCATGTTGCGCTAAGATATTTTTAAGAGAGGAAAAAACCATACCTACATAATATTACTAAATAGACTTTGTAGGAAATATAGCCAAAGTAATTCTATTATGGCTTTATGTTTATATGAAATACTAAATGATGTAAACTTAGGTAGAAACAAGGTGAAATACGTAGTAGTAGACCAATATTCGTGTGTCCCCAAACAAATTCCGATCCCATTTCTCCGCTTGCAATATTTACAACTTATTTACTACATACTACGGAGTACGAACATTACCATTACTTTACTACTCGTAATCTCGGTAAAAGCGTAGTTTTTTTCTTTCACTATTACAACATACTATTTCCTTCCTGCCTGCATATTATATTATTCTTAATATGATGTACATACATGCATATAAATATGTTAGCAGGAACGAATGAGGACGTCCTACAGCTTATGCCTACCTGAAGAAAAACACAAATCCGATCCATGAATGTCGCTTTGTGCAGAGATCTTTTCATTTCCCATGGAATAGTTATTTGCAATGAAGAATTATTTTTCATTGCGTAAAATGAAAATAATGCTGGACTTACTATTTAAAACTAAGTTCTATCTCAAACTCTGTGGAACAATGAAATGCAAAATTTTTATCTTAAAAATAATCAATCATTTAGAAATCCTTCGAATTATTCGATTTGTCAAAAAAGGAAATGCCTCTACCTGTAAAGCGTATTATTTCATCTCCAATCTAACTTCATTTATTCGAATCAAAGACAAAAAAGAATGGTGAGTTTTCTTGGCTCACAAGATGCAGTTTATCCTTTCCAGAGACCAACATTCACATTCCAGAGAGACAATGGTTCCCACACTATAGCCATTCATTTAGTTGTTCATATCCCATTAAAAGATGCATTTTTATACCCATAGCTTCAATCGTAATCGTCATCATCATCATTATCAACATGATTATCGAAAGTCTCTCTCGCTTTTGTTTAAAATGGAGTGAGTGGTGTGGTGGTAAAAAGTACGGCGACGAGACGGCCGGCCGTGCCTGTTCCTTATCTTTAGATACGCCATCATGTAAATATTATAATTCAGAGGTATGAAAGGTTTATAGAAGCATAAATGGCTTTGACTGGACTATGATAGTGATGATGATGATCATGAGGATCAGGTACAAACGAAGAAGAAGACGACTGGTAGTATGTAGTAAGTAGTAACCATTTTATCGTCTTTCTAAACGTGGTACACGCACCCCAAGACGGGAGTATGAAACAACTCGTTTTAAAATTAAAGTTACTACATTGTATTGTACCTTTTCATTCCAGCTAGTAATATGACTGGAACGAGAGAAGTTAAAATTCCTTCTTACACAACAGAACATAACAAAAAAGAATTTTTTTTCTCTTCGTTGAACCTGATACCCATTACAACCGGTGATGATGATGATGAGTTTTACTATATCCACTATCCACATTCATACAGCTTGTCTTCGTCTCTCTCTTCTCTTTGGCCTGGCCAACGGAGAAGATTGCATGCATCAACTGATGTGCTACGTTTTATACAAGACACATACAAACTTTGTATTTTATATGCACTCTGTCTTCTTCCCTGCCAATGCAACATCATCGTATCATCATCCATTCGTCGTCGCTGTTGCTGACTGACTTTTTTCTTGTTAGTTACCTACTTTACAACTATTAAGAATACTACGAAAACACACACCAACATTCGACTACGAAAGGATGGGATGGATATTCGAACTGAAGAAGAAGAAGGAGATGATGATGATATTGATGTTGTTGCCTTTGTTAAACCAATAGCATGAGATAGGCCCAGCATAAAAGAATGGGTTAGGCATAGGCATAGGTACATATTTTCACGACGACTCGACTCGGCGTGTGTTTTTGTACTACTCATGCATGCACATTGATAAAAATCCAAGTCACAAACTAACGAGACTGAAAAATGTATTACATTTACATTTTACTATGCTTTACTACTTACTCAAATAAACCGATCTACAAACTACGCTTTCGTCTCTCTTCCCTTTGGAATACCTACCTTCTTCTCACAAGGGCATGTCAACATTATAGCATCTCAAAAGGACATTAATAATAGCAGGAGTCGTAATATCAATTATAATCATGTGTTTCTTACTTGTCTCACTGAAAATTAAGAGCGTTGTAGAAAATAAATGGTACTACCTTTAATAAATTGGGCAGGAGAAGAAAGAGAGGTTGTTGGTGGGCGAGTGAAGGAACAAAGCTGAATGAATGATTTAAAAGTGGAGACTTTTCATCTTGTTTTTTGCTATAATACATACATAGTACTTTATGATGCGTTATTTTAGTATTAGTAATTGTGATACCTTTTCATTTCACGTCAGGAAAAACAGCTCATCATCATCATCATAAATTTTATGCCCAAAACCTACATTTTTTTATCTATTCACATATTAATGATAGATAATTATTATATGGGAAGTCAAGAATAAAGTTGCACGCATAATAATAATATTATGTAGTACTCTACCGCTAGCGTACATATTGTTACCTCAGCTATGATATGATAAGAATAATACGCTGGTGTGTGTGGTGGTGGTGATCAATCTATCTATTTACATAATCTAGTGGGATATAAAAAAATTAGCATTATATCAGAATGGCAGGCATGCGAGCGAGCAGGCTTTATTATTACCTAAAGGTAAGACCTTGTGCGCGCTCGTATTCCATTTCCAACAGCAAGCCATAGTACAGGAGTTAGTACGGCCAAAAAATTATCGCTATCATCATTCACAATTCTTTTTCAAGCATGCGCCTATTCCCACTGAGCTACCTCAAACTGACTGTGATTATGATTACATCGGAGGAGCATCGCTGTGTCAGCGTCTTTAATTTCCTTGAATATAATGTAATGTGTCTATTAGGCTATGCTGCTATGGCTAACGCTAACCAGGCTCAAGACTAGCGCTGGAATTTTATGCACTATGCAATAGATACTAGAATGCCTGACTTCTTGGAAGAAACTGACTTGACTGGAGCAAAAATAAAGAAAAGTAACTACGATAGCACAATTTTTGTGAACTTTAATCGTAAACTATTACGATAAGAGTATTCAATGAATGCACACTTTATCTATTAAAAACAAATTAATGAGCTTTGGGTACATGCTTGCATTTATCCTCATCACATCACCATCGTCACATCATCCTCGACAACGTGCCATCCAACTAACACCATTCCATTTTAAAATACCACTTGACGTGTGGATAATTTAACGGGAGCAATTAGGTGCCATTGAGAGAAATCAATGTCAGAGCCATAAACTCTCATATCACTGCTTTTGCCAATTCGATTTAACCTATTAGGAAGGGGAGAAGTTTTGCCTCATTGAAATAACTCAATTTAATTTCGCCGCCCGAAACTGCAATTTTAATTTGAATGGGTGGTTAGACCTCATTGATTGAAGGATTTTGGATGAAAAACAATAGCAGTTTTTTTCGTTCCTCATTTCACATTTCAACCAAACCAACAACTTGACAATAATATGACACGAAAAACAACGCGATAAAATAATGAAGAATGAATCGTAAAAATGGAACAATGAAATTGTACTTTTTCAATTAACTCTCGCCAAATGGTAATGAACGAATGATGCACTCAAAATTTCAGTGATATTTGCCATCAATCATGAAGCAGTACACTACATACGTTCATACAAACAAGTTTACTACTTAAATATTTCTGCGAATCGATTTAATGTACTGCTCACCGCCATTCACAAATGAAACTGTAGTAATGAGCAAGCTACTTTTACTGCATTAAACATGCGTATTAAACGGGAGTAGTTACGATTACGGTGCCCACTTAATAGCTTTCACTTTCCCGATCAATATTCTAGAATAATGCCGATTGCTACTATCCTGGAATCTACTATTTTGATGATTGTAGTCAAAATAACTGGGATTTTTAAATCACTTAAACTGAAAGTCGAAATGACGATTAAATGAAGCCGATTAACGTCTGCTGCAGTGTCCACATGTTTCTCGATCTCGTATTTCTCTCCATGGCCAATTTAATTATGCACTTAGGATGAAAATAATAATGAAAAATGAGTAATTTTTTTAACTAACCTGAAGATGGTGACAATAAAGAAGATGAAGAATCCTTGTTTGATTACTTATGCTTTCATGATTTGTATTCTCCTCTATCCTGTTTGCTTGCACGCACACATAATAAATTTCGTCCTCATCTCACTGTATCAACTGAGCAGTGAGAAGTTTTTTATTCTGTTTGGAGATTTTTAGTCGAGTCGACCCACAACACACAAAGCAACGCATTCAGTCCAAATCTTTACTCTGCTTGCCTGCTGAACTACGAGGAGCGAACTATACGAACAGCCAAACCAATATGCATGATTGTGAGTACAGTCAAGTCACTTTTCCACGGTGTGACTTTCCTTCTTCTTCACTACTCGTCCCAAGTCTATATACCAAAAAAAAATGAGGAAACATACATAGGTAGGTAAAGTACATGTTTCGTATCGTCTAGCCGTTCTGGTTTTGCTGATGAGAGAGAGAGAGAGAGCCAGGCCAGGCCAGAGATGATATTCTAAAAGAGAGGCACGCTCAAGAGCATAGAGAAGTAAGTAAGTATGAGTATGATGTTTTATGAGAATTTTTTTTCTTTAGTAACCACACAGAAAAATAACAAGCGAGGAAGGACACATCTACTAAAATACAAAGTATTTTTGATAGGGTAAATAGTCCCGTGCTATGTAAGTACATACATAATATGCAATGTTTAGGGGACGGAGAGAGAGAGAGAGACGAAAAAATTTTCGAGTTCACGAGAATAAGTTACAATCTATATAGCAAAGAAACTATTACATAGATTGCTGTAGTACCTGAGAGTACACGTTAATCATAATGTCCTTATTGAATATTATGTACGTGTAGTACGCAACTTGGGCATCTTTTGACTCAATTTGTTAAATACTACGAACATCTTTCGTCAAGTGTAGAATACGAATGGAGGTATCATTACAATCTATAGGAGTATAGTAATAGTAACGACAGAAAAATAACAAAAAATAGGTAGTTTGAGGATGATGATACATCCTCAATACCAAATCTTCGTCATATCATCATCATCACATCTTTTCTTAGCTTTCCTAATGCTCATGCAAAAGTCAATACATTATGTATGAACGGATACTTCAATAAACGCATGTAGCAAAATTAAATCACAACACAACTTCTCATCTTTTTAAAAACTTGTAGCGATTGTACTTAACTGCTTTTCTCCAAAAACAGTGATAAAAATAGCTATGCCAGGTACAGTTACTGCGTTAATCAACTATGTATCCCATGATCTTTTACACTTCCCCTTTAAATATGCATTAAAATGGAAATGCCGCTTTTAGATCGACACCTTCTGTAAAAGGTGAATTGCTCCTAGCTCTTAATCCGGAATGACCGCAAAATGACCTTTTCATATTCTCTCGCGAAACATTTCTCCCGCGTTTCCATGGAATCAACATGAAAGTACTCTGAATAGAACATATTGACCATGAAAATTGATTGATGATTGGCATTGGCATATCTCACGCCGATGATCTTTTCAAAAAAAAGCCAAGTTATTACTACGCATTGTTTGTGTTATTTACAGCGTCTCCTCATGATTCACTTTGTTGCTCATGTTCAATGTTCTCATGTAGATCATTCTCACAAAATATCATCTTCTTCATCGATTCTCTCCATTCTGTATTCAGTTGCATTTTTTGCCATTTCAAGAGATTTACTCAATTTTTCATAAGTTTTGACTTTTCCTGTTGGATATTGTAGTTAAAAAAGAATCTGAGAAAGCAGGGAGCATGATGCATGCATGAACGGTCTAGAAATAATCGAGTAGAAAAAATATTCATAATTTTTATGCAAGAAGAGGTACGAGCGATATAACGAATGAAAACCTAGCCAAAAAAGCCATGGTTGTAGAGTCAACGGTGTAACCATATAATGAAGCTCTTTGTGTTTTGTATATTACGCTTTCTGTGTATTTGTTGGTAAACCTCATCTGCAAATATGGGATTTACGAAAAAATTGACACGACAAGTTCCGATCCGAATTGTTTTCTAGGTGGCAAAGGCAGGAGTTGTTCTGTGTGCAGTGCACCACCACCACTACGATCATCATCATCATCACATCACCAGCCAATACAAGCAACATGAATCTCTCCAAAATACAAATACACCATCTTTCACATTGTGATCCATACGAGCTGTTGTTCACTTGGTATTCACGAGTCATTGAGTGAAACACGGGAGGAGAATATACCTTCGCTTGGCTTGGCTGAAAATGAATTAAAAAGGTGCATAATGAGCCTGAATGTATGTATATTATGGAAGCATGCAAGATTTTTTACTACTCCGCTCTATAACTCGCCTCTCGCATGTATTTTCCATGCATTAGTTCATACGATGCGATGTAACGTAAGGCGAGGCATTTATACCTTTTATTTTTTTAAGTCCGATATGAAGTAAAAATAGGTTTTTTATGCGTTGAAATTTCAATTTTCACATTTGAATAGATAAAACTTGAGTTTTATTCGAATGAAATTAACACATGATAATTGATATACTTATTTACAATTCTGACTCCAAATAACTTTTATACATCAGATGCATCATCACAAATCATGTATGAAGTTATGTCCGCAGTTTCAACAGCAATTGTTCCGAAATTAAACTGAAGGCGCAAATGAAACCCAAGATTTTCAATGGAGAAACAATTTCGGTTTAATCTTTGAAAAGAAACTTAGCGCTCTACTCTAGATGGCAAGACTGACAATTACAAGGTTGCTAGTGCAAGTTTGAATTGAGAGTTTCCTGTGGTGATTTTTTTCCAGGCGAATTTACTTGATTGTTGAATATAATTGTTATAGTCGATAAAAAATTCTTCAACCTTTTCTCCTGGTTCTGTTTTCGCTTGCGATGTGTAAATTATGGATTTCAAAATAGGTAAGCATGGTTCAAAATTCAAACTGCGAAATGCGTTTTTATGCTTCTTATGTTTTTGTCTTATTTTCGCTTGCGATGCGAAAATTATGGATTTCAAAATAGGTAAGCATGGTTCAAAATTCAAACTGCGAAATGCGTTTTTATGCTTCTTATGTTTTTGTCTTGCCTTAGGAGAGATTTTTTTACGTTAGTTTTTCAGTTCTCTGTTCCAAACATTTATATCACTGTTGCTGCCGCAAAACTTGTCCTTTTGCTCTCTTCAGTTGCTATCGCATCACCTCTATCGAGTATTGAGCGAAGAGTAGAGTAGCATAATCTTTTACATACTGAACTCTTTAACATCGCGAGGATAGATTTGTAAAACAGGGAAAATGAGCGATAAATGCTGGATACGAGCATGAATGAAATAGGTACAGGCCAAGTTTTGCGCCCCCCTTCTTTTGGTTTTTTTGGACTCGTCTGAATGCCGAGCTTGCGAGTCTCTCATAAAGAGAAGCCCATAGTAAAAAAACCCTTCGTCTTCGTTCCTTTTTGTCCACTAGAAAATCTTGACTCATTCGTAGAGTACAAGAGAATCAGTCCACATATAGGTACTACTTAGTTGGAGTAGTTTAGGCCTTGCTTAGTCCTGGTCCTACGGTGAGAATTGCCTGAAAAATGCTTTTCGCGGCATCAGGAAAAAGAACTTTACTTTGTAATACATAAAGGTAATGTAATAAACTTGTAGCAAGTGCATAATGTGGAGATGATTCGATGAAATTGAATTGTTAGAGATGAGATGAATAGGCCTTACAATTTGCTACATAATACATATTTGCCCTGTGCTATAACAATAATAATCAGATGTAGGAAATCGGAGACTAATTTCTGAAATACTTTCGATTTTAAATGCCTCAATCATGCTGGCTAGATGGCCGAGCCATGTCTCCGTCTCATGCATTTTTTATAGATTGCACTCTGGAATTAAATGTGGCAGGTAGCAATCAATCCAAGTTTGTAAAGGAATGCTAGCCCAATCCAGATATGGATCCGACAACAGCAAATACATACTCCAGGTTTTCTCTGCAATTAAGCAATGCGACTGCATTCAATTTCGACAAATAATTTTTTCTTACAGGAGCAGCTCATGGAAAAAAATGGAACTTTAGAAATACAAGTTACCATGATATGAAGAGAAAAAGCAGGTGAATAGTTTAATCTAAGCGCGTGGTAAAATATGCATTTGGTTCATGATCGGATCAGGAATTTTTCTGATATGTTATATGACGAATATTGAAAATGTCTGAGTCAAATATTTGTACTTCTCTTGAATTTCTGCAAGCTAATATTTGAATTGACTTGCATGATCAACAACTCCATTTCCATTCCTTCTTCTTGCAGTTCAGTTGTTGCAAGCAACATTCCTTCTTCACAATCTTACATGCAAACACAAGAACAAATGTTCATACCTGATTCTACTATTAATACGTCTAATCTATATGCATATATTCTAGTCATATAGTTTTCCAGTAGCATATTGCTTCAGCAGTAGTAAGCATGCTGTATTTTGTAGCACGTATTCCACTGCCATTTTTTACTACACTCGCATTTTATGTTTCTACCGGATGAATTCATATAACGTGCAAGATACAAATCGGTGAAAACGTCTGCGGAATTCGTGACGGATGTTCGGGAAGTTTACAAGAAATTCCCTCTGACTTTTACTGCTGACACTTGTGACATTTGCTTCCCTCATTATTAACCTTGTTCACATTTATTATGCTTGTATGCATTTAAAGGCAAATACTGTTTATTTTTTTATGGCGAAGGTGCTATTTGCATATAGCGGATAAAATGTAGATATTATTTTATTTTTGTTTCATTTACTTTGTATTTTACCTTGGAATATTAGTGGAAAATTGGTACGAGTTCAACGATATTTCAGCTTTGAATTTTGCATAGGTATGGTATGTGTATTGTATGTGTCATGTCATGTGCAATGCAGAGCTTTCACCTCTTTTTCTTCGTGGGCTGGCTTGAAACCATGTATTCGATAAAGCTCAAATGGTTTCATATTCCATCCACCATTTAATACATCATCAAGCATTTATATTGTTCACAGATGGTCCGCGCCGAAAAAAAAACTCTGCATTACCACCAGCAGTCAAAGCACTAACCAAACCACTTTTTTATTTTATTACACCAATAATTATCCTCTACTAAAACCAAGTGAAAGGCAATGACAAGAATGCAAGTTACTATGTAGTATTGTATTCGTGCAGAAAAGAGGCATGCCTATTCGAGCTAGAGCGTGTGCATAGGTAATTGACATTCAATATTCCTTTTCTTTCTTATCAACAGTAGCCATTGTGGCTGCCTTGGCATTAAAAAATATCGGAAAAGTAGTGCAAGAAGAAGAGAATTTTCAAAGCATGTCCCCCAAAAAATTGAGAAGACATGAAACTTGCAACTTTGCTTACGGATTACGGACTTGACTCCCCTTCCTTGCCTACCTGCCTGGCTGGTTAGTTTTTAAGTACATATATACATATTGTATGCATGCCTCCCTCACATATTTCACTCAGATATCTCTCATAAAAGCTGACTGGAAGCCAGTTAGTTGGCCAGTCACAAATAAAATAGCATTTTATTAGAGTAACTTTGCGAAGAACTCTTGTTAAAACATTAAGAGAAAAATTTCTTAGTAAATAGTAGCGATAAGAGTAAGTAAAACAAAAACATTCTTCTTGAGCGAAACTCTTTCTTAAAATATGTATATTACCTGTAGTGGTTAGTTGTATTTTCTAT
>JAHZNI010002926.1:0-14258 GCA_027744415.1 Seira ritae
TCATGAATATGGAGAAAGCTTATACCCTGTAATCACCGGCGATGTACATTGAACATGTAAATTAGATTCGAACGAACGGAACACGCCAAGAAATGATTGAGAAGTAAGTAGACGACTTTTTGCGATGCATTTATATTTGTCATGCATGCAAAGGGAAGGAGTTTGCTGTGGGCGAAAATTTTGCAACAAACGCAACAACATTACGTAGTACTCTTGGCTCTAAAATGAAATTCGGTTCTGTGAAACATATTACGCAACGAATTATTGCTTAAAAGCACTTACATATGACGTAGTGAGCAAATAAAGATCAGGTCTTTTGAAGTGGTGAATACATGATTATGCAAGTTGCACTTTTGTCGTTTTTTACAAAATGAGTCACTTTGAGCAATGACAAATGAAATTCACGAATGAACAAATTTAATTGCAAATATTAAAATATGACTTTGGAGTTTTAATTTATTTTCTACATTCATTTCTTAATATTGAAATAACTTCATCCGAGAATTCCCGACATTCTCCGCTCATTTGAATCATTCCTTACTCATTTTGTCCCTTTCTTCTAGTCTAAGACAGAATTTTTATAATTGTTCCTGTCCCAAAACAGAGCGCATTGGTGAAGATTTTTTTAAACCTGTTCGTCAAATAAAGAATCTGTTATGTGGATTTTCGCAGTTTTGTTTGAACCAAGACCGTGCATTAAAAACATTTTAAGTAGGTTATAAACACACTTGAAAAACAACTGACAACAGCAACAAAGTCCTAGGTGAATAGTTGATAATGAATGGCAATTACAGGATACTGCGAACAGATTGGCAATATTTCACTCGAAGACATAGTGCCAAAAATCAAGAAAACCGAAACATTTTTACGGGGAGGAGCGTTTATATATACCGCAGTAGTACTATTTAAAGATCTTCCGTCCGTGTATACATTTTTACTACTTCAGTGTTAAAATGAAAACGATTTAATTTGATGATGAATGATGACAGACAGGTTCGATTGTACAATAAGGTGGAAAACGCATGACAAGCCCAAGCAATGTTGCCTACCGCATCTTATGCACATTCCAAATATATGTACTTTTCCTTTCATCTACGTAAAGTGATCGATATTATTTAACAATTTAAAAGCGTACTTTTCACAGTTTGAAAATTGTATAAATTCTAGGATTATTGTGGTTCTAATACATATTTATGGAGATAGTAAAACACGTGCATAAGAGCGTTTTCATCCATGTAGCCGTATATCCATGTTCATGTTTATTTATTTAAAACGTTTGTTGACTTGCTCCCTACCTGCTTATTTTCCGACTTAGGAAAAGCAAAGACCAAAGGCAAATTTTGCGATGCGATGGGTTAGATCGACATAGGTAATTGCTTCATCAATTTTAATTTTGACATGAGAAACTACTTATTTATTGATTGAAACTTCCATCTTTTAGGCTTACTTCCGATGGAATAAACCAAACGAGCGTAGTAGGTAAAATTAATTTACTATTTCGCATCTTGAAAACAAATCAAATTACATTTCCATGCCGCCTATTAAGAAAATGTCCTATAAACCCTGTGATAGCACTTATCACTTTATTTCCTAACAGACTGTCCTAAACTTTTGAGAAAAGACTGGGATATTTTATATGTTCACAAAAGTGTTCTTTTCGAGGTTGCTGCAGAAATGACGAACTCCATAGCTTTTGCATTTAATAATTCATTCTCATTTCTTCCGGAGATCCAAGCATTTTGGCCTTTCAAACGAAAGATTTCTACAAGGCAGACTCTCGACTTCTTCTGAAACCTTTCTAAATACGACTCCACAAATCATAATCAACTGGTCTGGTCTAACAACAATGAAAATCACGTCCTGTTCCTTGAAGTAGAGTGATTCAAATAATGCGTTCGCTGGCACAATTTCTACAGTAGAGCAGATTATCCGGATGTTATATATTCCGGAAACAAAAAAGAATAGTTGGCAACAAGCCACTTCAAACATGACAAAAGAAAATGAGAAAGTTTGGCTTTCACCTCTTTTATTTCTAGGAGGCGTGTGTCATTCCTGAATATTGTGTTTTGCTACAGAAGTCATGCTCAAAAAATACATATATTATGCTAGCATATTTTTTCCCTACTTTTTGAAGACGCAGTCGACCGTGCTTTATCAGAGTTTTAGTAGTACGTTAAGCACACCAAACTTCAACAGAGTGACAGAATGAAAAAGTGTTTCAAGCTTTTAGATTTTCTCACACTGGCACCCAAAACTAATGAATATTTTAGACATTTATATTTGCTAGACATCGAAAAAAACTCCATCGTCAGATACATACCTTACAATATTTCAACGTAATAATAATAAGGAATATATCTGCGTGCATGAAATACAGATGGGAGTGTGGGACATAAAAATCTTTAAAAAAGGATTTAAGTTGTGCTCCTTTAAGAGTACAAAAGAATAAAGTAAGTTTACGTGAGAACCTCATCTTGGTCTTACTAACCTGGCCATCCGATCTAGGAATGGCGTCCATAACCACTTGACTGAGTCCTCCAATATCATCAAGATTTAGGGAACCAGCCCCCCATTGCTGTTTCCTATTGTCTACGGACGGGGAGCTCACCGTGTTGCTGCAAGACCTCGGCACATTATTCTTATGATTATTAAGGGCACTTTTCGAGCCACCAAACTCACTTAACAAATCCCCACTCACGGTTCGTGGTGGAGGATTTAATGATATAATTGCGCTGAGAGCCTCCCTCGCCCACGACTTCCGTCTTGAGGACTCGGACTCGACGACAACATTCGAACCATTATTATTGTTCGAAGGAGCTCTCATCTTAACGTTACCAGACACTGCATCTTCCATTTGATGAACAGAATGATAAAGCACATCGGAATGAAGATCTACTTGAGAATGATCAGAATGTGGCCTGGATTTCCCGCCTCCACCACCACCGCCACAACTATTACTTCTGCTGTGTGGATTGCTCGGCGATTCCACCACAACTTCACTAACAGGTTTGTCATTAGCATCACCCCCAATGGAGCCGTCGGGAGTGTCCGCGTTAAACACAACTTTTGGAACAGTCGGCTTGTGGTTTGACTTACTGCTGCTCTGTCGGCCCCAGCCAAACCACGAGGACCCACCCGACGATTTTTCTTTCTCTTTATTGTGGTCCTTGTCCTCTTTCTTTGCCCAACTGATTGGGGACAATCGAGCTGTTAAACCTTTCGGCGATGGATTAGGAGACTGCAACAGGGCAGCTACCTCTGACGGGTCGATTTCCAAGCTATCCATTTTTTATTTACTCTACAAATTATTGTTACTTAAAGTCAATTACGGCTCTCTTGGGTTTTCTACAAGTCGATGGTGAAAGCAAATCTCGGTATGATTGCTCCAACATTCTCACAATTTGTAAACCCTGCCCTTCCATGTCGATTGATCAACAGGATGACCTTACTCGTTAAGTATTCTTTGATAAAATGTACGGGAAAAGCACAGCAGCTCCTTAAAGGAATAATTGATGTGCAGTGAGTATTTTCTTAATAATTAGCGTAATCCTCCTGTATTTTCAGAATTGCCATGCTAAAAACCCAATCAGTTCACGAATGCACAAAAACATGTTAAGCATGCTTAATAATGTGTAAATTGAAAAGAGGAAAAAATTTTCACCTAATTCACAGTCACGACTCACAATAAAGAATGTAAAACTTTTTTTAAATAATGACTACTGTGAATGCGAAGCGTAGAATTAGGAAGCGGTTTTCCTGCTTGTAATGGTGAACATGATACTACCACAACTACCACACTCGATATCGACGCAGGGAATAGTTTCATGAGGGATTACCTCAAAAATTTAACGCAGCATTATGCTAGGTATTTTTACGGAACATATCCGCAGATTACCTCAAAAGTACCATCCTACACGCGGAAAAGCAAAAAAATATATACACGTAGATGGAACATGGAAGCATAAATTATTAATAAGTTTAAAAGGCACACAAATTTCGAGAAATGTAAATCTGAAAGTCTTGAAGAAAAAGCAAGTAAAAGTCTTCTTCTTTTTATCTATCTAGTACGCTTTAAGCCCTTGACAGAGAGCTCATTGAAAGTTCCACTAACCCCGAAAAAGTCCAAACCAGCTCAGCAAAAACTCCATAGTCCCACTGGAGTTATGACGTAAATTCGGGTTAAACGACAAAGAACAAAGGCTGGAGCAATAAAAAGTTTGTATATCAATAATAAAAAGAGGAAACACCACCACACGCTGCTCCTAGCTTTTTCATTTGATAAAATAAAAAAGAGCTACTAAATACACGTTTTGTATAAAATGAATTGCTCCGGCACAGGTGAAAGCTCCATAGAGCGTGGAAAGGAATCAAACTAAGAAAATATACTACGCTCATCAAGTTTTGAATGGAGCACCTACTACACACAAAATGAGAAACCACCAAGTGACAAAATTCTGTTTTTCACGTATCCTCGATCGGGACCTGAAGTCGGTTGGTAAGGCTGAGACAATGCAATGGCAGTAAACACTGTAATGGATAGGGGTAGTCGTCCCCGCCGACTGCGACTTGGTCGTATGTATGTACAATTGCCAATTTTCATTATGGTCATTTTTGCCGTGTCCGACAACTTAAAGGCATATTGCACTAAAAACAGGACCGGAGACATAGCAAGAAACAAGTTTGTGAAGGGTGACGACGAAGACAATGGGTTGCATGAGAAAAGCTCGGAAATGGTAATGAACGTTGCATGAGAGGCTTTTACTTCACCAAGGAAAAAATTCGCATGAGGAAATACATACAAGCATAAAGTAATCGTGTTGTTGCTGTCGTTCGTTGTTCGCTAGTCCTGTACTCCTACTCCTGAGAAACCTTGCTTGATTAGCAAGTCAGATTGAGGAAGCACATATTTTGCACTTGTAAAACTAAACTATTCGTGATTTCGGAGAAATGATTATGGCAAAAAATTCGTACACAATATGCCAAAATGCATTTTATTTGTGCTTTATCATTTTTGCTAAATATTCGGGCAGCAGCAGCAGTAGTAGTAGTCGCAAATACGAACGCCCCTGCAACAACTTAGGCACTTTTATTTCTTGCACACTCACAGCAATCAGCTAGTACCCCGTGCTTCTTCAAAGTCATGCAACGACATGTCAAGGGGAAAACATTAAAGAAGCAGAGTTGTGAGCAATCTTGCAAAAAAATGTTTCCTCCGTCCGTACAAAATCGATGCAAAACTTGTTTTCTTTGGAAAATAAACCGCTCAAATTTCTCAAAACAACAAGCAACGCTCGGAAATATTGTAGGTTTTTTTTGTGTTTGAGAAAACTTTCCCTTTTTTCAAGCAATGGAAATGGAGAGAAAAGCAGAAATAAAGTAAATGTTTTTATTTATGACATATACAGGTGTGTTATCGTATGTTAAGAGTACAACTGACTAACGGAAGAGTATGCTAAAACAGACAATCAAACAGAGAGGTAAAACAGTAAAAAAAGACAAGACCACGCTACTTACAACTTCTTTCTACAACGTCGGTAGTTAAGTAGTTATTCGCGACTACGTTTTTTGAACAAGCCCTCCGGTAATGATATCAGGGGAAATGGCGAGGTACTCTCTTATTCCCTCTCTCTCATTTCATACGTGTACTTTTCTCCAACCGAGCATTCCATATATATAGGAAATACGATGGCGCTAGCCAGCCGACCAGGCAAATATGTATCTAATGTATGAAATTGCGAAACGAGACATAGGAACGTTAAACTTGTGTTTTTTTTTGCTTAAAAAATATTGTTTCATGGTGCTGCGGGTGACTGAATGGTTTTCCAGAGAGTGTTTTACCTGAAAAAAAAGTTTGTCCGGGTTTGAAAGGAAGTGATCAGATGGACAGACGCCCCTCACTGCAATACTTAGTTCCTTTTCCCATGCATGCATGTGAGTAAGCCAACTATATAGTCGGCTAGTAAAAGTTTCTAGCGTGGCCGTGGTGTTCACTTTCTTGCTCGTCCACGAAATGTGCTTCACAGATAATTCTTTTATTGCAGAATAAAAACATATAAATGATAAAGGCATAATATGTAATCGCAATAAAATGCCGAATAAGTATTATAAAGTCAGTTGAGGAGGCAAGCACCTCTCTTCCGTCACTCCATCGCATCAGCTGTAGTACATTAGGAAAAAAGTTCTAATCTAATGTAATGCGGGAAGTGAGAGTGAGCCTTTTTATGCGAGTTTTTTTTTCCTTCGCTTCCTGGTCTCTTGCTCTCACTTCTCCCGATTTCCTTTCCCCTTCCAAAGCAACGCTTCCATCTTCAAAGAACCGTGGTGGACGGATAGCCAGTTAGCCAGCAAAGGGACTAAACCTCTGGAATGAAATGTTTAGATGTTGGATGGATTGCTATTTAGCTCTGTTTTTCACCAATATTTTTTTCCTTTGAAAGTTCGAAGACCAAAGCAGCATAGTATAGTCCTGTTTTCTGCAAAAAAGTAGCCTGACCACATACACTACTGCCCAAGAGTAAAATTTTCCCCGCATGTATACACATGAAAAATATTTAGGCTTGCTTTATTTTATCGACGAGTTTACAAACGTAAAATAGCACGAAATGGAACATAAACCAAATTTTTCACTCCTTTGACATTACCCATATATTACGTGTGATCCCTTTCCTTTCCAAGCATATTACACAGTCCTACTCTTAAAAATTATGAACTACCTTATGAACATGTGTAATGTATATGTACCCACCTTTCAGTTTGGAATGCTACTGAATAGCCACTCTGGTCAAGTTAAGTATTTACGCTATGCTTTACAGATTAAGAAGACATTTCCATATTCTTAAAATCCCAATGCTTGTATGGTATCGCGATTCCAAAACCATTAATTTACGACGGGGTGAGTTGATACATCAGGAGAAAAGTGACAGGTATGCATGCAAATATGATATGATGATGGTGATGGCAAAACAATGAACTCGCATGCTGCAGTCGATTTTTTCCCTTTTCATTGCCGCATAGTAATTATTGTATCGCTTTTGCTGGCGCATTATCTGCGGCGAACTGTCCTTTAAAGTAAAATTGTTTTCGTGAGGATCCATAAACGACAACTAGACTTGATAACATCGATACTTAATTCAACAGTAATATGAATCGAATGGTTTCTATGAACTAATCCACCACAGCATTTCAGGAACAGAAAACAAGCAGGAGCTCTATTGTACTTTGCATCGTGGTCATCCACAACGTTGAAATTTTCGGATGATACCTATTCACACCACCCTCCTATTTCCATCGCCCAATGTAAATATATGTAGATATTGTTATATGAAGAATGCGATGCAAAAAATATCACGACATGATGAACAAGTTATATGGCAGTTACACCAAAGGTCGTAAAATATTTGCCTTTTTGGTGCCATAAAGAATTGCTTTTACTTTGGCTTGTACAACATAATTTCTTCCTAAGGTAAGTAAATAGTATTCTCTACTTTCGTTGCCGCTACTGCGACATGAACTGTCCACGCGAGTCTGAACTGAGCTCTACTAGCTCTGCTCGGAAATAGTAATGTTTGCTGTTCTGACAACGGTCAGAGTTTGCTTACTGTCTATTTCCAGTAAAAGATAGGATGATTTATAGGTACACACAAAGCGCATTAGAGGAAAGCTAAGCTCCACACAGGTAATTGAAAAAATATGTAGCTGAGCGTACCGCAATCTATAGGAAATTCGACACACTCGGAATGCTAGCGTCGACTTTCCTTTTCAACGTGATCGTCAGAAAGCCCTTATGTTCGTTCAAGTGGATCGTCTCAGACTTTTCTCATGCTTCGTTGCTTTCGATTATGTTAAAGGCACTTTAGAAAATTTTTATATCAATGGATTTAATTTTTTTTATTTCTGGATGAGTTTTTTTAACAAAGAAAGTACGTACATACATTAAATGCTTATTCAATTCAATCAATTTCTGTTCGACATGATGACTTTATGATAGTATAGGTATCTCCTTCTTTTGTGTGACTTGATGAATGATAAGACATGTTTCGGGTAATTTGAAAGCGTAAGTAGTCGTTGGAAGCTTTCAGTGAATTAGTCGCGGAGTCAGTAACTTTTAATGCAAGCCGCAAATTAATATGGAATGATGTAGGAATATGTACAAGGATGAACACTTTAAACAACAGAGAAAACTTTTTACCTGCAATTATTGTATGCATTTGTAGGCATATTTTCCAATAATGGACCTTGATCTTATGTAATTTTGCTTATGACAATGAAAGATTTACACTGTAACGGCGTTTGGCAGATAGAATGATCCGATGCATATGAACTTAAAGATAGAGGACAAACACACAAAGCTGAAAACTACGTCTTTTGTACCGCAACAACAACAACAACGAGAACAACAAAAGATAATATTTCATTTAAAGTTACCTGAGCCACTTTCTCGCCGACTTTGACTCCTTGAAGGAATTTGCCCGATCCATTTTCCTGAATGGACATCTGTAAATAGCCCATAGAAACAGAAGGCTGCTGCAAGTTGAGTCGTGAAATAGGATCACCTTGCTCATTGTTATGTGCCAACAATTCTGTGGGCCGAGGAGGAGTTGATGCAGTAGTAGTAGTTACGGAACTGGTAGAAGCCTAGTTGATTCGATGGTAGTAGTAGTGGTAGTAGAAGAGTAGAATTTTTTGAGCTTCGCATGATGATTTTTTAAAATTGATGGTAGTATTTTTTATCAAGAAATGGGAGAGGCTTAAAGAAGGGAAACTAAATTGGAGAAAGGGTAAATACTTATGGACTTTGGGATGAACGAGCAATTTGAAGGACTTACTTGCAGATCATATACATTATCAATCGCATTCAACATGACGCGATGATGTTTTGGCTCTCTAGCAACATTGACTTGGATCGGGTGTCGCCAGTTTACATTTAATACATGCGGGAGTAGACATTTATTTTTGGTAGCTAAATGCAATTAACTCGAGCTTCAAATTTCGGGATATTCAAAAATTAATTAAAAAAAAGTTGCTTTACGAACATTGAAGTTGGAAGTACTTTAGGGTCGTGACGTATACAAAAGTACAGTACAGGGTACGAATATGGGAAGTTACATTGATTGAAGGGAACTAAAGGAGAAAGAGAGAAAGGTTGGGTGGGTGGTTGGTAAGGGGAAAGACTACACATTTTTAACACACTCCTCGGACACAAAATTTTGTTTGACGTGGTCATGTTGGTACAGAGAGACAAAAGGCGTGATTTTCAACCTTTCAGGTCATCATAATCATTCATGGACTTTTTTCGGCCAAATGATATTGGGAACGCGGTAGCTTTTTTTCGTTGGTTTTTTGTGGCAGTGAGACAACAAACAAGGTTTTCTCTTGTATATACAATAGTTAAATAAATAATTTTGTTGTTTGTGTGAAATCAAGCATTGAAAATATAAAACAAAAAAACGGGGCAAAAGGGAACAATTTCGTATTAATAAACATTTAATAATGAAGCCTTAGTTTTTTAGCATGCTGATTAATGGGTTAGGATTTGCGTTTCGGTTAGAAAACGAAGGATAATGAAAGAAACAATATACAGAGAGGGGGAAAGGGAAAAGACAAGGCAATGGAAATATTAGGAGCAACAAACTGCGTGTTTCTTGTGAGGGATCATTTTGAAACATGTACTGACCTTGTATTTAGAATGGCCTTCTTGATTCGTCAAATTACTCAGGGATGGAGACTTCTTCTCCTTACTTCGATCACGTTCACGATTGTCTGCAAGAGAAATTCGATGTCGAGCCAAGTCAGAGTCTGAATTGGACACATTCGGCAATCCTTTTCTACCAACTGACTGGTTCTTCTTTGCTGAATAGATTAGATCATGAGAGAACAAATTAAACCCGCTTTGTTGTCCCACAAAACATCACAATTTCCCAAAGTAAGCAAGTAATTTCATATAGTAAAAGTTCAACATAAAAAATTGCAAATAAGGCAATAGATCATGAAGTCTGAAGAGGAAATCCCTTTTTAAGTGCCCTTTTGCTATTTCTCACTGCCTCCTATAATTTATTACGAGAAATTCTCAGCTTCACCAATAAAAGTCACTTCAAAGGTTACGTAAATAATGTCTCACGACTTTTATATATAATGTTCGGAATACTTTCTGTCTTTCAAGTGCTTTTTTATTCCAACCTTTGAATGAATTACAAAACTTTATGTTCATTTTGAAGTTGGTAATGGAAAAATCTAGCTTAAGGAGGCTTTACGTTCATTTTAAAGTAGAAATAAGTGAAGAACTTGTAAACGCTTCAGAGAACGAAACATTTAAGTACTTGTACCCCATTCATATAAAATCTATTTTTATTAACGCATCCTTTTGATGCGTCCAACTTCGGACAGTGAAAAGTAGAGTATAATTCAAAAGCTCTTATTCTTCGTGTTCCTTCATAATACGGGCAAACTTGTTTGACGTAAGAAATAGAAAAATATTTTAAGGAAATAATATTTCGGAAGTTCCTTGACTTTCATAAGCATAATTTTTCAGTTCATATGTATATTCGCGAATCAGAAGTAATGTGCGAATCAGATTGAACGCATGAACAAACTTTTATTAGTTTGAAATTAAAACATGCTCATCAAATGATTGTTTCATCAAAATGAAAGATTGAAACAGCTTTGGTCCGCAATCAATTACTGTTTTCAGTCATGCATCATGCAGAGGCTTTAACTACATCTTACAAATATATTAAGCAAAGGAAAAGCTGAAGGAGTGAATTAGTTGTGAAGGTTCCGTTAAGGGTAAAGTAAAATTATAAAGTCTTGCTTCCATTGTACTATAGAAAGAAAGCAAATTAAATAATAATTTAGCCATTATTAACCCCAAAAACTAATTTAAGAAGCCCGCAAAGTCTTTATCTCTCCCGAAACTTCTTGTTCAAAAAATAATCTTGTTCTTTCTGACTTCAAAGAATGTGAGCCATATAAGAACAATCCCTATCAATATAAAACATTATTCAATAAATACAAAATTATTATTAGAAAACTTTAGACAACACATTGCATCTCTTTCTTCGTGTAAATCAAGGGAGAAAGTCTAGGCCTGCTTTACTTGATTTTGGAATACTTTCATTAAAATTGAAAAAAAGATTTATGCACTATCTATGTGGTTTTGGCTCAATATAAATGCAGTTGTGTGTGCTCAGCGAGAAGTTTTAAAATCATTTCATTCAAAAATTCAAGAAACGTTCAAGCTGGTGACACGTGATACAGAAATTCCAGTCCCACAAAATCCAGTTCATAAAGTAAATAAAGGTGCCTGTCATATAATGAATCGTTCAAGGCCCTTTATATTTGTCTGATCGCATTTATAACATTGCCCAAGTCTCGATCCCTTAGTGTTACTATGGCTACTTAGAAGTGGTGGTGGTGGATAGGGTGTACATAGTGTGATCCTTGCATTTATGATTACTTGATTACTCAGGGAAACACAAACGCAGGTGGAAAGTGTTATTTCAGCTGGAAAATCATGTTTAATACTTGTTAAGATTACTTGTCAAACAACTATATTATTTACTCATCTAACTGTATGCACACGTATGCATACAAATTAGTTTGCAGGTATAGTAAAAGGCTGTTGTTTAGATTTTCTCGACAGTATTTGATCCGCGTATTATTTCAACAGACATAACCATTGTCCATTAACCATTAACTAAAAAAGTGGATTGAAGCTGACTCAAAGCCAAAATAAATATATCAAGGTGGATAAATAGCTTCTCTAATATTTAGGTGTACATTTCGTGTATATTAGATTGTAAGACAAGGTATTTTTTCGAATCCCTCACATAACTTTATAAATTCAAATTTTATCGTTTGCCCCTCCTCAAATTCAAGTATTGTGCTGATAAAGTATCAGAAATCATTGGGAAAACTTAAACTTTTTCTTTGTGAATGTGATTGAAATGGATGATATGATGATGCAGTATAAAAATACCTTTATGATAAATGTTGTCGAGAGTATGGGGTCGAACTAAGCCGTTTGGTTTCCATTCCGAAGTAATGTTAGACGACACTGATTCATTGAGACAAGGGACAACGCGGGCAGCAAGAGACACATAGGAGGAGACAGAGAAAGAGAGATAAAAAGATATTTTTTCAGCGAATTTTCCAAAAGAAAAAAATGCACATCACAATAACAATAATATATAGTAATGATATCCATACATACAATAGTTTACATACATTTAAGAAGAATATTATAATATTACATAATACGGTTATTAAAACATGGTCGAACGCGAATCCCAAAATAAATCATAATGAACATTTACGACGAGAGATCATAGAGAATATATATAAAGAGTGATAAAGAGAATTTGGCAGAACACGTAATAAGGACATTAACAAGTAAGTGCTATATCAGTTGCAACAGGCAGAACAGAGAGTTTCACCGATAACAAACTGACTTTAACGATTTGACTGCACGAAGACGTTAAACACAGTTCTAAACAAGAACACAAGGAGACAAAAGCAACTGAATAAAATATATTGTGCTGCTAGAAAATAATGCTAAAAGATTTTTTGTAATATGATGATAAACGACTATATATTGAAAATGTAGATCTAGGAAACACTAAAGAGGACATTTAATACATAGAAGTCTAATTATTGTTTTCATGCTTTAAACTTTTGCTTTCACTAAGCAGACAATTTTCTATTTTCTTATTGGAGTCCTAATAGCTAAGAAAAACTAAATATTCTTGTTTTGATAGACTCGACTAGATTCACTTTCAAAGTCTAAACAACAAAAACGATAGCAAAAATAAAAGAGAAAGCATAATTTATTTTGTGTGAATTCCTATGATCAATGGGATATATTCAAATTAAATTATTCCTTTGTAGAATTTCAACCTGTCAGTGGAACTCATCCGGATATTCCCTTTTCCAATATGACATACAGTTTTTAAAACAAAAATCAGTCTCCACTCTTGATTTTTATAGCTGGAAATGTTTTTTAAAGGACTCCCGTAAACGCCGCAGATTTGAAATGTTTGAAGAGATACAAAAAACGCGAACAAAAAATTGTAGAAAACAACCCTTTTAAAAAATACTCACAATTCACAGCAGTAGAGGATCTAGAAGGCATCGGCTGGACAATTTTTGTTGACACAGGACCGATTCCGTCAAGAGATGAGGTCGCTTTGAGTTGTACAACTGATTGTGCAGTTACAGTAGAAGGTGTGGACGGAGCCGCTGGTGGGGCAGACCAACCTCTTGTTTCATTCGTCTGTGGCTTTTATTACAAATAATTAACCAGACATAAACAAATAGCTTAATGATTTTATTGCGATACCCATTCACATTCTCACGATTTTGTCATTGTAAAAATAAGGCGAACAATGTGCCATGCTTCTTTAGTTGGAAGAGAAAGCACGCCATCATCGCTTTTTCTGGGAGTGAGGCTGATGGTAAATGGAGATGCAATCGAGGGAAGTGAAATTCATGATATTGTGCCCTGCTAAGCGGAGCAACACTGAATGGAAGGGGAAATGGAGCGTTAAATCATGCTTTGAGAGTGGAAAAGAGCAAAGCAAATGCCAGCAAAAACAAAAGCAAGACCAGCGTTGAAAATACGGTCATGGTTGACTAATGAATGTGAATGGAGGTTTTGGGTTGTTTAATTTGTGCGAATCAATAGCTCATTTTCGGTTGAAAGAATAGGTATCACAATTATTGTCTTTTTGGAGAGGACGAGGGTAAAATAATGATCAGGATATAGCACTTCGAAATAATGGAGAGGTATTAAAACTTACATCGATTTTTCCTGTGAATGATGTGGGTTTACTGACAGTAGGACGTTGGAGATCGTCTCGATCACGGGATCTGAAATAGAAATTAAAGATTTTTCATTTAATATTGTTTCTAGGGATACTTTCAATGCTTCCTAAAGGTTTGATGTAACTTCGAATTTGGAACAAAACTACAAACATCGCATTTAGTATCGTTTGAAATCTATGTAAGCGCTTTGATGATTTCTAGGGATATCATTAGTGTTGATTGAGAAGAAGAGGAGTCTGATAACAGAACACCAGAAATGCTGAATAGGCCTTCATTACTCATACTCATGAAAAGATCCAATCGTATTGATCATAAGGATTTATTTACTAACTGTGGTGATTGCTGTAGCCACATACGTTTTCAATAGCGAAACAGGGCTATTGCAGTTCTTGAAGCGCATACATCATACATAAAACGTGTATTCCCGCAAATGATTTGAG